>WNWK01045494.1:0-14700 GCA_009830355.1 Cherax destructor
GAACATCCACTTCCACCACTCCTGTCTGTATGAACTCTCCGCCCGTTGCCCCACCACTTGCCTGAGCACTCCACAGCTGCAGTCTCTTGACTCAGACCCAAGGCCCTGTCCACGCCTCCTCCGTCATACTGATGATGTCCTCCACCAAGGATCGTGTGGATTCCCCGCCGTTGCCTTCCACCCCCTCAGCGACGTCGTCCCGCCCACAGCGGTCTCCCACTCATAGGCGGATGTCAGGAAGGGTGGCACAGGCCGACACTTGCAAGTCGTCCGCCCTCCCACCCCTCCCCACTTGGCGCTCCTATTCGCCCCCCTCAGGACTACAGTCATCCTGTTGCGTAGTCCACTGCTGCCTGCTATGCTGGTAAGGAGCACCTCTGGCCTCCTGCCTCCTGTCACACAGGGCCGCCATGTGTCCATATCCCTTACATAGGCGACACATCCGTTGTTGGCCCGCATATGTCACAAAAACTTGCGTGCGAAATTCCTCTAATATTACATAAGACGGGATGGGGTACTTAAGAGACATCTTCAAAACATAAGACCCATCCGGCAGCCCCTCATATGGGCCCCCGGCCCAACGTCCTTGCGTTGCCGCATGAATGGTCCCGTATTTATCAAACACTGACGTCATGTCCATTGAATCCGCCTCAAAAGGCACATTGCGAACCTTTATCCACGTGTACCTTCTGGAGACATCACGAAGTTGCACAGTAACACCTGGGTTTATGTACATGCTGCGTTCCTGAGATGTCATATCATGTTGACCTGTATAAGAGCATTTGTGCTCTAAGGGTGTATTAATAACTGGTTGGATTGTATAATGTTTTATGTGATTTTTGTGAAATGTCAATGATTAACTTCTTGTGATGGGGTACGTTTCTTGATATATGTTTTTTTGTACATAAACTGTTTTTAAATAAAATAAAATAAATCACTTTGGTTATAATGTTTTGTGGGGATGTGTATAAAAATTGAGTGTGTTATGTGAATTAGTGGTTTTGAGAGAATGTTTGATGGTGTTTTGGGATTAATCAATGGTGATTTGGGAGTATTCAGTGGTGTTTTGGGGGAATTCAATGGAGTTTTGGGGGTATTCAAACGATGTTTGAGAGTGTTTTTTGGAGGTGATAAATGGTGTTTTTTGGGTATTTAATGTTTTGGGAGTATACAAAGGTGTTTTTTGGGGTATTGAAAGGTGTTTTGGTGGTGATCAAATGATGTATGAGTGTGTTTTTGAAGGTTAGTTTAGGTTACATTAGGTTAGTTAGGTTAGGTTAGGATACGTTAGTTAGGTTAGGTTAAATGATATTTGGGTTAGATTAGCTGTTGTTAGGTTGGGTTATGTTAGGTTAGGTTAAATGGTGATTTGGAAGTATTCAGTGATTTGGGGGAATTCAATGGTGTTTTGGGGGTATTCAAACGATGTTTGAGAGTGTTTTTTTTGGGAGGTGTTCAATGGTGTTTTGGGGATATTTAATGATGTTTTGGGAGTATACAAAGGTGTTTTTGGGGTATTGAAAGGTGTTTTAGTGGTGATCAAATGATGTGCAAGAGTGTTTTTGAATGTGTTCAAATGATGTATGAGTGTGTTTTGAAGGTTAGATTAGATTAGTTAGGTTAGGTTAGGTTAGTTTAGGTTAGGTTAGGTTGGGTTATGATAAGTTAGGTAAAAATGTTATATGTTGTTATGGTATTAATCAAATAGTGTTTTGGGAGTATACAAAGGTGTTTGATAGTGTTTTTAGAGGTGTTCAGTGGAGATTTGGTATTATTCAATGGTATTTTGGGGGTATTCAAATGATGTATGAGAGTGTGTTGAAGGTTAGGTTAGATTAGTTTAGGTTAGGATAGGTTAGGTTAGGTTAGGTTAGGTTAGGTTAGGATAGTTTAGGTAAGGTTAGGTGTTGTTAGGTTGGGTTAGGTTAGGATAGGATAGGTTAGGTTAGGATAGGTTAGTTAGGTTAGGATAGGTTAATTAGGTTAGGTTAGTTTAGGTTAGGTTAAATTAGGTGTTGTTAGGTTGGCTTAGGATAGGTGAGTGTGTTTTGAAGGTTAGGATAGGTTAGGTTAGGCTAGGTTAATGTTTTGAGAGTATTCAGTGGTGTTTTGGTGGTGTTCAGTGGAGTTTTGGGTGCATTCAATGGCGTTTTGAGTGTATTCAGTGGTGTTTTAGTGGTATTCAGAGGTGTTTTGAAGTTGATCTAATGATGTATTAGAGTGTTTTGGTGGTCAATGGTGATTGTGTTTTTGAAAGTGTGTTTTGTGTTTTTGAAAGTGTGTTTGTGTGTTAGGTTTATGTTCATGTATTTTTGTGTTCATGTTATATCTGAGTTGGAAGTGAGTAGTGATCTTGGTTAGAGAGTTTTGAGGGAATGCTTTGAGGGAAAGTTTGATGATGTCTTGGGAGTATTCAATGGAGGGTGTATGTCTGTGTTAGTTTTGGCAATGTGTCATGTTTTAGTTGGAGGTGTATGTCTTATGGCTTAGTTGGAAGTGTTCAAATGATGTATAAGAGTGTTTTGGTGGTGTTCAAATGAGGTATAAGAGTGTTTTTGATGGTGATCAATGGTGATTTGAGAGTAATCAATGATGATTTGGGAGTATTCATTCGTGTTTTAGGGGGTATTCAAGGGTGTTTTGGTGGTGTTCAATGGTGTTTTGGGGGAATGTGTAAAAATGTGTGATGTTTTAGTGATCATAGGGGTTTTGAGATTATTGTACTTAGATAATAGTAATAATGATTTGAAAGTATTCAATGGTGATTTCCAGGGGTGTTTTTTGAAGGTGTTCAAATGATGTTTGAGAGTGTTTTGAAGGTGATCAAATGATGTATTAGAGTGTTTTGGTGGTGTTCAAAGTAATCTGGGATGTGTTATGGAGTGAGTTGATAAGGGTTGTTGTTGTCAGAATATTTCTAAACAGTTATTGAGAAATGTGTGTGTGTGTGTGTGTGTGTGTGTGTGTGTACTCACCTAGTTGTACTCACCTAGTTGTAATTGCAGGGGTCGAGACATAGCTCCTGGCCCCGCCTCTTCACTGGCCACTACTGGGTCACTCTCCCTGCGCCATGAGCTTTATCATACCTCTTCTTAAAGCTGTGTATGGAACCTGCCTCCACTACATCGCTTCCCAAGCTATTCCACTTCCCGACTACTCTGTGACTGAAGAAATACTTCCTAACATCCCTGTGATTCATCTGAGTCTTCAACTTCCAACTGTGTCCCCTTGTTGCTGTGTCCCATCTTTGGAACATTCTGTCTCTGTCAACCTTGTCAATTCCCCCTCAGTATTTTATATGTCGTTATCATGTCCCCTATCTCTCCTGTCCTCCAGTGTCGTCAGGTCGATTTCCATAACCTCTCTCTGTGTGTGTGTGTGTGTGTGTAAGTGTGTGAGTGAGATGAGGTTGATTGGTGGTAGTAAGGTCACAGAGTGACCTCACACCTCCTCCCTAGCAGCTGTCTCGAGATGCAGGTGTGTGTACTTACCTAATTGTGGTTACAGGGGTCGAAACTCAGCTCCTGGCCCCGCTCTTCCTGTCCGCTACTGGGTCTCTGCTCTCCCTGCTCCATGAGCTTTATCCATACCTTGTCTTAAAACTATGTATGGTTCCTGCCTCCACTATATCTTTCTCTAGACTATTCCACTTCTGACTACTCTGTGGCTGAAGAAATGCTTCCTAACATCCCTTTGACTCATCTGAGTCTTCAGGTTCCAGTTGTGTCCCCTTGTTTCTGTGTTCCCTCTCTGGAACATCCTGTCACTGTCTACCTTGTCAATTCCACGCAGTATTTTGTATGTCGTTATCATGTCTCCTCTGACCCTTCTTTCCTCCAGTGTTGTTAGTCCTATTTCCCTCAACCTTTCTTCATAAGACAGACCCCTGAGTTGTGGAACTAACCTTGTTCAAACCTTTGCACTTTCTCTAGTTTCTTTACGTGCTTGACCAGGTGTGGGTTCCAGACTGGTGCTGCATATTCTAGTATGAGCCTGACGTCTCCTTTTTTAAAGATGGGGACTACGTTGGCCTTCTTCCATACTTCAGGTAGCTGCCCAGTTTCAAGGGATGTGTTGAATATTATGGTAAGTGGCACACTCAATACCACAGCTCCTTCCGAAGAACCCACGGGAGATATTGTCCGGACCCATCGCCTTTGAGGTATCGAGGTCACTGAGTAACTGCTTCACTTCTCTCAGTTGTGTGTATGCCCTCTAGCACTTGATACATCCCTTGTTGGTGATGCACCCCGTCCTGTCTACCCAGCTGCCTTCCTTCCTCCACTGTGAATACTTCCTTAAACCTCAATTGGGCTCCTCACATACCTCTTGATCGTTACTTGTAGAGTTCCCATCTTCTCTCCTCAGCCTTATCACCTGGTCCTTGACTGTTGTCTTCTTCTGATGTGACTGCATCAGTTTGGGTCGGACTTAACTTTCGATGCTATGTCGTTTTCGTACTGTTTCTGGGCCTCCCTCCGTACCTGTCGCATACTCGTTTCTAGCTCTTCTACTAATCTCTTTGTTTACTTGGGTTCTTTGCCTTCTTGCCTTTTCCATTCTCTGACACTCTGAGTCTTTGCCTCCCTGCACCTTTGGGTAAACCAGGGGCTCTTCCCTGGCCTTCCTGCTTAATTTTTTCCTCTGGGTATAAACCGTTCCTCTGCCTCCTTGAACTTTGCCCCTCAGTATTCCATCATTTCATTTATTGTCTGTCCTTCCATTTCCCTTTCCCACTGAACCTCCTGCAGGAAATTCCTCATGCACGTGTAGTTTCCTCTTTTAAAGTCTGGTTTGTCTCTTTCGATACCGTTTTCCCTCTCCACCTGTAGCTCTACAATGCACTCAAAGCTCAGCACCATATGGTCACTGGCTCCCAGGGGGCTCTCGTGTGTTATGTCTTCAATATCTGAGCTGTTCAGGGTGAATACATGGTCCAGTCTTGCTGGTTCATCTTCTCCTCTCACTCTGGTCGTGTCCCTGACATGTTGGTGCATCAGTGTGTGGGTGTGAGTGAGTGTACGTTTGTGTGAGTGTGTGAGCGTAAATTTTAAAAAAATTAAAGGTATTGTGAATATTTTAAAAGAAAATATAGGAGTGAAAAGTTGTTGAATAGAGATGGTAATGTGAAACAATGGAGGGGGGTTCTCCATACCTGGGACGTCACATCAACAGGTTGAAACAAGTAAATCCTTGTGTGTGACGTCACGGTGACCCAGGTGTAGTGCAGGTAGAGTTGTCGAAAAGTGTTTCTTGACAACTCTTTTACTAAAAATATGATTTAATAGTAAACATGATTAGAAAGAGTTGTATTTAGTTAATTACATGAAGGAAAATATATATGCTATGAAGAAGATTCATATAATGAAATATTAAAAATGTTAATCAATGAATGATAGATCTTATGTCGAATTTAGAAAAATGAGTAATTGGCAACAAATCGAGGATTATAGAAAGGGTTCCTGAGAGAGTATTCATTTCAGTGTTTTATTTCGTCGTAGTATCAAGTAGATTCATCTGGTGAATTTCTCAAGAAGTTGAATATAGGTTTGTAATGGTAGTATTGATGTGTTTTAGGAATGTTGTGGGATATGAGTGAAAAATGTTAGTGGGTAATAAAACGCCTGAAAATTTGTTGTATTACGAGAAAAATTGTGTGAATAATTAAACAAAAATGAAAAGTGTATGTAGAGCAAAGTGTTGAAAATTTGTGTTATCCTGGGTTAAGTATCATTGGGTTGTGAGGTGTGTGAGTGAGGTGAGGTGAGGTGAAGGGGAGAGATATGAAAGGAAGAGTGAGGTGCTGGGGCTTGTACATGGTACAATAGTGAATCTGTGACTTAGGAGTTTGTTGCGCCTTGTCTTGCCTTGGTGTGTGTGTGTGTGTGTGTGTGTGTGTGTGTGTGACCTTAGATAATGGTAATGAAGAAATGGAGTTGGTGAACATGAAAAATGTGTAATGTGTTCCCTATGTTGATTTTAGTCAGTGACTTGTATTACCCGTATGGGGGTTTCTTTTTTTTTGTTACTTGAAAAAATGTATATTTTTATTCTGTTATCTGAAAACATGGAAATTTGTATCTTTTTAATCTGTTTCCTGAAATCTTAATTTGTGTTATGTTTTCCTTATGTTGATTTTCGTCAATGTTTTGTATTGCCCGTATGGAGAGTTTTTATTGTATTACCTGAAAAAACAATTGTTAATGTAAGACTGGAAAAAAGTATTGAAATGTATAATAAATAAATGAAGAGAAAATGTGTATTAGTGTTAACCTGTTGTACTCTCCCCATGTTTAATTAAGCTTGTTGTTGTTGTTGGTCATTGAGGTCATGGGTGAACATCACGTGACGTCATACCACACCATTTTTACCATATCTTTGACCCTCCATAGGGGTAAAGTGAAAAAGGGTAAAACTCAAAATTTTGAAAAAATGAAAAATTTGAAAAAAATTAAAATTTGATAAAAATGAAAATTTGAAAAAATATATAAAAAAAAAAATGAAAAAAAATTGAAAAAAAAATCGAAAAAAAAAATCGAAAAAAATTCCCCCCCCCCAAAATTGGAAAAATCGAAAAAAATTAAAATTCGAAAAAAAATTTAAAAAAAGGGGGGGGGGGCGGGGTTCCGTGCGCACGGCGGCCATCTTGCGTCACTCTGAGAGAATGACTACTACCCACAGGCAGTGTGTTTTAAGTAATGATTTACCATAAATGGCATTATTGGGACATTGAGTAACTGTTCTCTGCGCAATATTAGTGGTTATGAAGGGTTTTAAATATTTTGATTGTTTATATTCATATACTGAATGCACCTTTTAATTTCTAATCCAAATTCCATTAATAACTGAAGCAATTCTAGACTGATCAAATAATTTTTCTGAGGTAAATGGCTTGCCACTAATTTCGAATTAGATTTGGGAATCTTTCTACCTTCATTTCCTAAAACAGATTCACAATAAGGCGATAACATTTCTTTTTATATATTCATGTGTGACAGTATCAAGGGGAGTTCATTTGTGCGTCTAGCTACCTCGGGGTTCACAGGTTTGGTATCACATTCTATCTAATACCCCTTTTCACCCTCACACCAAACATTACTTAACCCCACATCCAGGAAAGCATTCTGCTCCTCATTCAATAATGTTCTTATGCCATTCTGAGGGAGAGCTTCTACCATAGCACTGGCGTAGAGTGAATTAAAATCTAGATATAAAATGTGGATACCCATCCCACTCTCAATATCAAAATTGGGATTAATTAAAGGGTTATCAGCTTTAGTATACTGATTAACTGCACATGTGAACCCCCTCTGAGATTCCTTTTAATCAGATCATATAATTGATGGGAATATATCATATCTAATATCACATTAGTTTTTAAGAGGAATGCATCCCAACTGAATGAAGGTAAACTTATATAATTACTCACATCGAGTTTGTATATATCTCTGAGTTTTTTACGCCACTCCATGAAGACATCGGCTAACAATCCAAAGTCTGTCTTGAGATACAACATCAAATAATCTCCTAATGTCTTACATTTCCCAACTTAAATACTTTCAATGCATGATCATAATCCTCCTGGGTAATAGCGCTATTTCTTAATGAATTAAAAAAATTTTCTTTACTCGGTAATTTTGTTTCCTCGAGTTTCTTTAAATTATCTATATAATCATAACACAAGACTTGTTTTCCTTTGCATAATAAAGGTAAGACATCCTTAGGCGCATCTTTCAGAATAGACTCGGTATATTTCAGTGATTTACCAGCTTTGATATGTTGATCGGCTAAACTGGACAGAGATCCATTCATTAAACTCAAGGAATCTTGAAACCTAAGCTGACCTATATCCACTTTCAAGAATTTAAGACATTGTTTCGAATGAAGTTCAATTTTTTTGTATCAACTTGCAATTCCTTTAAAATTATTCCTAAATCATACGACATGTTATGACTAAATAATAATAATCTGTCAGTCTTATCTTTACATTGCATATTGCAACGATGACAATATGCACCAATATAATTATTGAATTTTAAAGTGTGGTCATGATGTCTATGTTTTTTCTTAGTATCTTTGAAGGTGGTATCATATAATTCACAAGTGGTCTGTGCATCATATCTAGCATTATCCTCCTCTGTCATATGGATTACATAATATTCTCTTTTAAACTTTATCTTAGTCCAATCACCATTGACATTTAAAATGAAATGATTAACAGCGTCTTCACCCTTATAATTCTTCATACACACTACTTCACCTCTGCGGTCAATTATAATATAACAATATGCAATGGCTTTATGTCGAGACTCAATTTTACCCGCGGGGAGAGTGGTATCTAACCTGCGGGGAGAGTGGTATCTAACCTGCGGGGAGAGTGGTATCTAACCTGCGGGGAGAGTGGTATCTAACCTGCGGGGAGAGTGGTATCTAACCTGCGGGGAGAGTGGTATCTAACCTGCGGGGAGAGTGGTATCTAACCTGCGGGGAGAGTGGTATCTAACCTGCGGGGAGAGTGGTATCTAACCTGCGGGGAGAGTGGTATCTAACCTGCGGGGAAAGTGGTATCTAACCTGCGGGGAGAGTGGTATCCAACGCAAATTCGAAATAAAAAACACGGATGTATTCGCTGGAATGAGTATGACTAAAATTTGTAAAATGTAGTTGTTCCTTCCGTGCGGAATACGAGAGTCTGATTGATTTTACACTCTTCTTCGTGGGTATCTAACTCTTCCTGTGTATTCAACTTCATCAAACATCTGTGACAATGTTTCTTAACTTTACCTATTTCTTTCATTATTGTTCTAACATACCCGTCAAAATCTTTGATTAAAACCAAATGGGATTCATTCAATAATAACAAAAAAGGCACAATACCGTGACTGGAACAATACACACACAACCCGCACATATAAAAGAGAGGAGCTTACGACGACGTTTCGGCCCGACTTGGACCATTTACAAAGTCACACTAACACACAGAGACAGAGGAAGGGTATCTTAGCCCTGGCTTTGTCTCTGTTGATGCTTTCCTCTCTCATTACATTGTTAAATGCTCTAAACTTCAGAACACCCGTGACTTAACCTGATTCCTTCCCTTTCTTATCTTCCCCCTTCTCCTTTTTTTCTCCTTGGGTTTTCCTTTCTTTCTGTTCTTTCTTTTGCCTTGTATTTTCCTTCATTTTTTCGCTTTTCTTCCCTCTCGTTCCACCCTTGCGGGCCGCTAGCCTCATAGCAGTGCTCCTTCCCATATGACTGTCTACTCTACTACCTTTACTACTACCTTTACTACTACCACTACTCCTACATTTCCCCACTCTCTTGTACCCTCCCCTGTCTGCCTGCCTATAAATACCCTTCCTCTGTCTCTGTGTGTTAGTGTGACTTTGTAAATGGTCCAAGTCGGGCCGAAACGTCGTCGTAAGCTCCTCTCTTTTATATGTGCGGGTTGTGTGGGATTCATTCAACATTAACGCACACATAATATCCTTATATTTCTTATTTCCCTTACGACACATGGATACGAATGACCCATCTTTATCCTTTCTTAATTGATAAACATATAACAATACCTTATTTTCCTTCTCTAATATTCCTAACTTATCACGTGTAATGGGAAAATCATCTATAGAAGATTTTGCATGATTAAGACATCCTCTCTTAGTACTTACAACTCTATCTATATCACCCCATTTCTTACCCTTTTTATGACATTGATAGGCAGCAAAAGCCCGCAGTACACACAAGCCATCATTAATAGGGGGGTTAAAAATATATTGGCTTCCTCTCAATTTCTTGGGATATTCCACATATGTTCCTAATTGTACTTTAAGTTCTACCTTGACATATTCAATACTGAAAGATTCAATTTGATCTATGATCCAACCAGAACCTTCCTGACTATGTAATTCTGTCTCATATCTTTTCAATATTGTTTCCACCCATCGATCAAATGTTTCTGAGATTTCCTCTTCACTGACTATCTCAAAGGCTAAATTTATCACAAATTGTCCATTTTAATCATCACCTTATACGTTTTGACGTAATGTAATAATAACTATAATCGGGTGGATTCTGAGCGACATTGCCATAGGTGATATATCATACTCATCTCTCATCTGACCTATGAAATACTCTCTATATTCATGCAAATATATTCTTAAAACTCTCTCATAAGTTGAGGGGACACTATGTTTTCTCACTGTGTGCCTACCTCGGAAATTCTGTACATATGTGATAATTACAGGATATTCATCATCTTCCTGGGATGAGGAACAATCCGAGTTTTCATCATCGTTCATATTCACGGTCGCTGAAGTATTGTAGTGTGAGGTGCTTGCTCTCTCATTCACGGTCGCTGAAGTATTGTTGTGTGAGGTGCTTGCCCTCTCATTCACGGTCGCTGAAGTATTGTTGTGTGAGGTGCTTGCTCTCTCATTCACGGTCGCTGAAGTATTGTTGTGTCAGTGCTTGCCCCTCATTCACGGTCGCTGAAGTATTGTTGTGTGAGGTGCTTGCTCTCTCATTCACGGTCGCTGAAGTATTGTTGTGTGAGGTCTTGCCCTCTCATTCACGGTCGCTGAAGTATTGTTGTGTGAGGTGCTTGCTCTCTCATTCACGGTCGCTGAAGTATTGTTGTGTCAGGTGCTTGCCCCCTCATTCACGGTCGCTGAAGTATTGTTGTGTGAGGTGCTTGCTCTCTCATTCACGGTCGCTGAAGTATTGTTGTGTGAGGTACTTGCTCCCTCATTCACGGCCGCTGAAGTATTGTTGTGTGAGGTACTTGCTCCTCATTCACGGTCGCTGAAGTATTGTTGTGTAGGTGCTTGCTCTCTCATTCACGGTCGCTGAAGTATTGTTGTGTGAGGTGCTTGCTCTCTCATTCACGGTCGCTGAAGTATTGTTGTGTGAGGTGCTTGCCCTCTCATTCACGGTCGCTGAAGTATTGTTGTGTGAGGTGCTTGCTCTCTCATTCACGGTCGCTGAAGTATTGTTGTGTGAGGTGCTTGCCCCTCATTCACGGTCGCTGAAGTATTGTTGTGTGAGGTCTTGCTCCTCATTCACGGTCGCTAACTCCACTGTTGTGTGAGGTGTTTGCCCTCTCATTCACGGTCGCTGAAGTATTGTTGTGTGAGGTGCTTGCCCTCTCATTCACGGTCGCTGAAGTATTGTTGTGTGAGGTGCTTGCTCTCTCATTCACGGTCGCTGAAGTATTGTTGTGTGAGGTGCTTGCCCTCTCATTCACGGTCGCTGAAGTATTGTTGTGTGAGGTACTTGCTCCCTCATTCACGGTCGCTGAAGTATTGTTGTGTGAGGTGCTCGCCCCTCATTCACGGGCGCTGAAGTATTGTTGTGTGAGGTGCTTGCTCTCTCATTCACGGGCGCAACTCCACTGTTGTGTGAGGTGCTTGCCCTCTCATTCACGGGCGCAACTCCACTGTTGTGTGAGGTGCTTGCCCTCTCATTCACGGTGGCTGAAGTATTGTTGTGTGAGGTGCTTGCCCTCTCATTCACGGGCGCTGAAGTATTGTTGTGTGAGGTGCTTGCTCTCTCATTCACGGTCGCTGAAGTATTGTTGTGTGAGGTGCTTGCCTCTCATTCACGAGCGCTGAAGTATTGTTGTGTGAGGTGCTTGCTCTCTCATTCATTGTCGCTGAAGTATTGTTGTGTGAGGTGCTTGCTCTCTCATTCACGGTCGCTGAAGTATTGTTGTGTGAGGTGCTTGCTCTCTCATTCACGGTCGCAACTCCACTGTTGTGTGAGGTGCTTGCCCTCTCATTCACGGTCGCTGAAGTATTGTTGTGTGAGGTGCTTGCCCTCTCATTCACGGTCGCTGATGTATTGTTGTGTGAGGTGCTTGCCCTCTCATTCACGGGCGCTGAAGTATTGTTGTGTGAGGTACTTGCTCCCTCATTCACGGGCGCTGAAGTATTGTTGTGTGAGGTGCTTGATCTCTCATTCACGGGCGCAACTCCACTGTTGTGTGAGGTGCTTGCCCTCTCATTCACGGGCGCAACTCCACTGTTGTGTGAGGTGCTTGCCCTCTCATTCACGGTGGCTGAAGTATTGTTGTGTGAGGTGCTTGCCCTCTCATTCACCGGCGCTGAAGTATTGTTGCGTGAGGTGCTTGCTCTCTCATTCACGGTCGCTGAAGTATTGTTGTGTGAGGTGCTTGCCCTCTCATTCACGAGCGCTGAAGTATTGTTGTGTGAGGTACTTGCTCCCTCATTCACGGGCGCTGAAGTATTGTTGTGTGAGGTACTTGCTCCCTCATTCACGGGCGCTGAAGTATTGTTGTGTGAGGTACTTGCTCCCTCATTCACGGGCGCTGAAGTATTGTTGTGTGAGGTACTTGCTCCCTCATTCACGGGCGCTGAAGTATTGTTGTGTGAGGTACTTGCTCCCTCATTCACGGGCGCTGAAGTGTTGTTGTGTGAGGTGCTTGCTCTCTCTTTCACGGTCGCTGAAGTATTGTTGTGTGAGGTGCTTGCCCTCTCATTCACGGTCGCTGAAGTATTGTTGTGTGAGGTGCTTGCCCTCTCATTCACGGTCGCTGATGTATTGTTTTGTGAGGTGCTTACCCTCTCATTCACGGTCGCTGATGTATTGTTTTGTGAGGTGCTTGCCCTTTCATTCACGGTCGCTGAAGTATTGTTGTGTGAGGTGCTTGCCCTCTCATTCACGGTCGCTGAAGTATTGTTGTGTGAGGTGCTTGCCCTCTCATTCACGGTCGCTGAAGTATTGTTTTGTGAGGTGCTTGCCCTCTCATTCATGGGCGCTGAAGTATTGTTGTTTGAGGTGCTTGCTCTCTCATTCACGGGCGCTGAAGTATTGTTGTGTGAGGTGCTTGCTCTCTCATTCACGGACGCTGAAGTAACCATATTCTCTGTCGCACCTCCACGTTGTGAAGTATACTTCTGTGTGCGGCATTTGAGGTGGTAGCACTGGTACCTGCTAACTCTGGTTCATTCACGGGCGCTAACTCATTTTCTGTGGAGAAAAGTATATATATTCATAACCTATAATTTTTCCACTCTTTGTGGTGACTTTGTCTCACCACAACACCCTATTTTTCATCAATAAGCTATGCACATCTCTAATCACGATATTTTCTCGTTTTCGGATAATAGAACAAAAAGTTATATTACACACAATTTCATTCATAACACAATTATCTAGTAAGAACCTCCAAGAACTAACATATTTTCTCGTTTCACATCCATCCACTATCATATGTTTTTCACTCATAACTCACAAAGACGCCTCAACCCCATTTCCCTACACCTCACCTCTTAACATCTCCCCCCCCCCTTCACTCATAATCCACAAAGACATATCACCCCAATCTCCCCCTTCACCTAACCTCTTCACATCCACTCTCTCACTCATAACCTACAATATTTTTCATGGGGAAATATATGTGCAATTTTTTCCCCTCTTTCATTAATACAAAAAGAAACAATTTTTACACACAATTTTCAGGTAATATAACAACAAATTTCGGTAATACATCAAAAAGTGATTTAAGATTTCAGCAACACATACCTGGCTCTATAGCATCCACGCAATCTAACTCTGATTGCGATGTCAAGTGTGGCAGATTTAGCCGCCCCATCTGCCGCATCATTCCCCGGAAGATCGATGTGGCTTGGTATCCAATTGATTGTCGCTTGTCGGCCCTGCTCGTCAAGTGAGTGTAAGTCTCTCTTGATAGTGGTGAGGAGCCGTATGTTATCCCTGGGCTCCCTATGCATGATGGCCTGTATCGCCTCCCTGGAGTCGACATGGATGACCGGAGGTTGGTGGTGTTCCAGGAGCGCATGTTGAATAGCCTTCTGGATGGCGTAGAGTTCTGCCTGGAGGATGCTGCAGTGGTCTGGGAGGCGCCAGCCGGCCGTTAGGGAGGGGTAATGTATCCCGGCACCCGTGCGGCCGGCCTTGGGGTCTCTTGAACCATCAGTGTAGTACACTGAACACCCGGGATGCTCCGCTGCAGCGATGCTTGCGGCAACCCACCACTGCAGCACGCGCTGTGGGCAGTGCCGCTTGCTGGCTGGAAGGGTTGCAAGGTGGGTTACGACAGGGTCAGGTGCCCATGGTGGTGGCACGGTGTACCCATCGACTGGCCGGTCACAGCCCTTGTCCTCGAGGAGCGGCATGGGCAGGAGCTCCTTTGTCATGTCTGCAGCCGACCACAGCCATAGTCAGACACGGCCTCCCGCGATGTCGCCTCGCTGACAGTCGAGGAGGTCTCTCAGCAGGCGCTCACTGCCCGGTAGCTGGACATATTTGGCCACCCTCCTGGCGGCAACGAGGGCAACCCTGTCACTTAGGGGCTGCAGTTGGGCCTCTTTGTTCAGAGACACTGAGTTGGTCCATCCCGGGGCCCCAACATGACCCTAGCCACAGCATTTTGCACGACGCTGAGGCGCTTGAGGGATGAGGGATGAGCATGGGCCAGGGTGATTGGCCCATAGTCGACAAGAGAGCGCACCGCCTGCATGTAGAACATCCAGAGAATATCGTGGCTGGCCCCAGCCCTAGGACTTGTCAGGGCGCGCATGCCCATGACACGTTGCATGGCACGCTCTCTGACATACTCTGCCTGCTTGCGGAAGGAGAGTCGGCTGTCAATGATTATACCCAGGTACGGGTAACTGCAGACCCAGTCGAGGTTGATGTCTGAAATATTCAGCCTGG
>WNWK01045495.1:0-14699 GCA_009830355.1 Cherax destructor
ATCCATTGCATCCCTTTCCCTGTTACCCCGCCTGGTCCTCCAGCTTTTGACTAATGTCTCCCTGGAGCTACCGGGAGAGAATTCCAGGGCACGCCCCGCGGCCCGGTCTGTGACCAGGCCTCCTGTTGGACCAGAGCCTGTGTGGAACTATGTCAAATCCCTTCTTACAGCCCAAAGAAAATGCAGTCTACCCACCTCTCTCTCTCTTTTTTGTCTTACTGTTGTCACCCTGTCATAGAACTCCAGTAAGTTTGTGAAAAAGGTTTCCATCCCTGAAACTGTGCTGGCTGCTCATTCCTTTCTAGGTGCTCCACCACTTTTCTCCATGCCCTTGACGATATACATGTCAGTGACACTGGTCTGTAGTTTAGTGTTCATGTCTGTCCCCTTTTTTAAAAATTGGGACTACATTTGCTGCTTCCATACCTCAGGTAGTCACCGTTTCGATAGATGTGTTGAAGATTGTTGTTAGGGGTACACATGCGCCTCTGCCCCTCTCTTAGGCCCCATGGGGGGAAATGTTACCCAGCCCCATCCCCTTTTGGGGTATCTAGCTTGCTTAGCAGCCTTCACTTCTTCCTCGGTTGTATGTATTGTGTCCAAACTTGATGGTGTTCCCCCCCTTCCATCTTTCTGGGTCACTTCTGTCTCCTCTGTGAACACTTTTTTGAATCTCATGTTGAGCTTTTTTCACATACTTCATGGTCATTTCTAGTACCCCCCTCATTCCTTCCTCAGCCAAATTTTCCCTGGTTCTTGACTGTTTTCCCTCCTGATGTGGCTGTACAACAGCTTCAGATCGGTTTGGCTTTCTGTTATGTCATTTTCATTTTTGTTGGGCCCCCCTTCTTTCCTGTGCATATTCATTTTTAGCCTACAACGCTCTCCTTATTCTCCTGGGTCCTTTGCCTTCTATCCTCTTCCATTCTCAAGGTGTGTGTTTTGGGTGCATGTGTTAGTTCCCATTTTGCCCTAGGCAAATGTCGATTAGACACTAGGCCTGTTGTATGTGTGTGTGTGTGTGTGTGTAAGGAAAAACTTGAAATGTTTCCCCAGCGGGGAAACGAACCCGGGGCCCCCGGGGTGAAGCGAGAGCTTAGCCACCAGGCCACCCGGGGGCCCGTCGAGGGGTGGTCTGAGAGTGGTGGTGGGGTGGGGGGGGTGGTGGTGGTGGGTGTGGTGGTGGGTGTGGGGGGTTTGGGGGGTGGTGGGTGTGGGGGTTAGGTGGTTGGGGGGTTTCAGGGCAAGACACAGCTGGCCCCGCCCTTTGCTGGACGTACTAGGGCCATCTCCCAGCTTTTGAGCCCTTTTCATACCTCTTCCTAAAGCTATTTTATATTTTCCCCTTCCCGGCAACCTAAGGCTAAAAAAATATTTCCAACATCCCCCTGATCATCTGAGTTTTTAACTTCCAGTTGTGCCTTCTTTTCCATTTCCCATTCCCGAAACATTCTGTCCTGTTCACCTCGTCAATTCCTGTATTTTGCATGTCATTATCATATTCCCCCAGTGTCCTGTCCCCCAGCATCATCAGATTGAGTTTCCCCATCTTCTTCAAGGAAATACCCCTTAGCTCCCGGACTAGTCTTGTTGCAAACCTCTGCATTTTCTCTAATGTCTTGATGTGCTTGGCCAGGTGTGGGTTCCATACTGGTGCTGCATACTAAAAAATGGGCCTGATATACACGATGTACAGTCATGAATGACTATTTTAGATATCAAATGCTATTCTTGATTTTCCAGATACACATGTGCTGCAGCAGTTTTTTGGGTTGATGTGAGCCTCGGGAAATGTTGAAAAATACTCACCCCACAGTCCTTATCGAATGAAGTGTGCAGTTTTGTTTCCCCAAAGAATGTATTTGTCTGCACTTCTTTGTCCTTCCCCAAGCTTCATAATTTTGCACATGGGGGGGAAAACCCCAAGAGCCATTTTTTAGATCCATATATCCAGATCCTTTGGCCTTTTAGGTCCTCGTCCATTTGTATTCTCATTGTTTCACACAGTTTGGAACAGGGAAAATCCCGACTCTATCCCTTCTGCGTCATTCATGTATACAATAAACAGCACCAGCCCTAACCCCATTCATCATACATCCATTCCAGACCTTGCACATGAAAACTCATTGTTTCCCCTTTCCCGTCAAGTATTCCCAATTCATTTAGTGTTTTTTTTTTATCCCTGCCTGATCCTCTAGCTTTTTCGCCAGTCTTTTTTGTGGTACCACCAGCCAGGCTGTGGTTGACGTTGACTGCGTTTAGCAGTAAAGCCGGTGATCAGGCTCTGATCCCAAAATGAGGCCCGGTCACGGACCGGGGGCGGGGGGTTGACCCCGGAACTTCTCCCGATAAACCCGATCCCGGGTGTCCAAAGCTTTCTTACAGTCAAAGAAAAAAGCAATCTACCCATCACTCTTTTTCCTGTCATACTTTTGTTACATTGTCAGAACTCCAGTAGTTTTTTTGAAACAGGATTTTCCCTTTCCCTGTTTAAACCCCCTTCTTTCTAGGTGCTCCACCACTCTTGATAATCTTCTCTAACTTTATATATACATTTCGTGCGTGCGTACTTTGTACATTAAGATCAAATCTTTGAATAGCAGAGGAGGGTGCTGTCGGAATCGACTGCTAATTGTTTTAATAGCAAATTGTTAGGTCATGATTGATTTTAGAAGATTTGCCCCTGAAAACCCTTTGCACATATGCATAGGTGAGGTAATAGTAGATTCTGAGAAGAATGCTTACTTTTTTGAAAATTTTCTTAGATATGTAATGGATTTTCTTGTTAAATTTAAAGTTTGTCAGAATAAATCCCCAAGAATTTCCCCACATCCTTTTTCAATATGTGTATTATCTTTTTTTTTTTAATTGAACATTTTTATTTATTTCCAAACACTACATACGTACTGTACTGGGTCATACCTATTTTTAACTACAAACCACATATAGATACTGAATTGCTAGTTAGCCTAATGGATGAAAACCCAATGTTGAAAAGGTAAAAAGTAATTTGTAAGATAATCATTTTAAAAATATATATTAACCAAGAAAAAGTTAAGGATAAATTCGTGAAAGATATTTACGAACATAATCTTATAAAATAATCATTCACAATAGTGAAATTTTATTAAGATTAAAGTTTTAATACTGTAACAATTCCAATAACTAAAGAGCTTACCTTATAAAATTTATTAGGATAAAATTTTACATCAGATGGGAACACAAAGAGGTTTGAACAGTTTCTGGCAGTATTTCGTGCTATGTTGGGGGGGATAAAAACAATTTCGTGTTGTCTGTATGTAGAAAAGTGGGAGGTTCTAGTGCACAGTCAGTTTTCCCTTTTTCAGTAGTTCTTCACTAGATGGAACCTGAGTAAGTAACTTGAGTTATAAATGATAATATTAGGGGGAGAGCTAATCCCATTAAGGTCATAGTATCTGGGGGACAAGGGGCTAGTGGCCCCTTCTCCGTATAAATTACACATGTGGGAGATACCCGGGGCATTAAAAAAAAAAAGGGGGGGGAATGGGAGGAATCAGGTTTGATTCAGGCAAGGGAATTTCGATTCCTTGTATCAAAGCACTTCCCTTTGGAATTGAGTTAGTTATTATTTATGAAGTAGGCAGTATCTGCGGGGACATTACAATTTTTAAATTTTTTGGAAAAAGTACAGAAATTACACTTGTTTATTTCAAAATAATCTGCACTTTGGAGAGGAGCTTTATGACGATGTTTTGGTCCGTCCTGCAACACTGTCGTTGCAATGGTCCAGGATGGCCCAAAAAACCCCATCATAAGGTTCCTCTACTAAGTGGGGGGTTTTGTAAATTTGTTCTACCCAAGGTAGGGACTTTATATTCTTTCTAAATAAAGTTTTCCCAACACTAACATGACATAAATAAGGAAAACTAGTCATAATAATTAAATACCCTTTTGGTGTGTGAGAGACGTGAAAAAAAAAATATGAAAAGTAATTATTTCTTGATCCCCTAAACCCAAACAGTCTCTGAGGTAGAGTATAGTGTTGATGGTGGCTTTAAAAACCACCCCCAGGAGCAACACTGCCACCCCTCACAGGCCCCCAAAAGAAACACAAGAGGAGAGATGGGTTTTTAAAGGCACTGAAGTCATCCCCTTTGAGTTATACACTGCTACCCCCCGGATTTTCGATTTATACATAATCAAGTATCACACTCTTGACTATCTCGGAAAGATCTTCCACAATGAATTAAAAAAAAATATCGATGGGAAGCTGAAAAACCCGTAGGAGTTCGATACAGTACCTGATTACCTTAAGATAGTATTACCCTCTCTTTTTGGATCACACTTGATTGCCCCCCAGTTTCCATCCCTTTAGTACTTATCAATGCATATAAAAAATTTTTATTTCCATAAAGGAAGTACTAGTAGCACAAGTCGGGGAGACCAAGAACGCTTGTAACAAGTCTCACCCCTGGCAATATACAGGGACGTACTAAAAAAGATTTTAAAAACAGGTATAAATGAGGGTTTTTTTTCAACACCTTCCACATATATATGAGGGTTTTTTCACCACCTGCCTTCATATGGGGGTTTTCAATAAATCCCTTCATATATGAAGGATTTTCAAACCACCCCTTTAGTAAAAAGGGTTTTTCAATGCATCCCTTCATATGAAAGGGTTAAATACAAAATCGCAACCTGTCTTAAACAGAGAATTTGGGCAAGTTCTTAAAAAAACTCCTGATAATCCTGTCTGTGACCCCGACCTCATATATTGTGCAGCCAGCATAAGCAGTTTTGAACAACCAGACCATAAACCCAGGAAACTTGGTCTGAGACCAGAATAAAACCCAGCCCCAGAGGGGATCAATACTCCCCTTCATAGTGGTAATACCCCGTTTCAGAGGGGCCAAATTCCTGGGGGGAAATCCCTTTTGGGGAAAATGCATCATGCATATTACATATGGGTGTCTTATTGGGGACTAAATAAACAAGGAGAATCGCAAAATTTTTGGAGGAAGGGGGAGGATTTTGAAAAGCCCGGGGGAACTGGTGGAATTTAAAGGTTTGAATAAAGCAAAGGGAAAAGATTTTTTTTATTCAAAACCCCTTTCCCAAATTCAATGAGCCTCAATTCAAGGGTTAAAAAAAAGGACTTTTATATTTGTGTCGTTTGAGATATACATGTCGTGCCAATAGGTAAAACTTGAGATTTTGGCATTCGCTCTTTTTTTTCCAAATAAGGCAAGCGAAATTTTTTTAAACAATAATTTCGCAAAAAAAAAATCATTCTGATCCCAAAAAAAAAAAAATTTATTGTGTTTATTATTAAATTATTGTGAACTTTTAAAAAATATTTAGTTGGATTAGGTTTAAAATTTAAAATTTCGCTTGTTATAATAAGGTTAGGTAAGTTTTTTAAGGTTCTTTTTGGGAAAAAAATTATTAATTTTTACATTAGCATAAAAGAAAAAATATATAAGAACATAAGAAAGAAGGAACACTGCAGAAATTACTGACCCCCGGGGGCGGGCCATGTCACTCCCCGTTTTTGACCTGACTACCTGGAGACCCTCTCCAGGTAAACCCAGGTAGTCAGGTCCTCCCCCCTTAAGGAAAAAACTTAATTTTTAAAAGAGTTTTTTTTAAATGACCAATTTTTCCCCATTGGCACATTTATATATATATAATGTAGCAATTGTAGATTTTATTCTTTCACTTCTGTATGGTAAAAAACCGACTTTTTTTATTGGAATGATAGTAAAAAAAGCATAATGAAGAAGATATTTTTGTACAATTCAGGATATTAAAGGAAAGTTTGATCACGAGTCTTTATCAGTCTTAACAATGAAGCTTCTCGTGGCGAAACTTTTTTTCAAATGTCCTGAATTTTACACAAAGTGTTCCTTTTTTTACACTTTCTCCCTTTTTACTATACCATTTACAACCTGAGACTAAACATGTTATTAAGAAAAAAAGCAACTATTGTTTTCACTATGGTGGAAAGCAATGTTATATTACAGTGAGGTGTGAAGTCCTCAAAAAAAGCGCTGAGACTGACCTGCCAGCGGGACGTGAAGGGTCCAGGTTGTCCAGAAAAGTATAGTCCGGGGGTGAGTTGTGTAGGTGATGGACTTGTCACAGCGAAAGGAGAGTGCGGCGGGAATATAGTTCTCCAGAACCCAGTAGTTTGCCCCCCCTGGTAGTAGAATGGTCGCTGTGGTCTGGTCGAGCACTCTCTTAAATCTGGAAAATCTTGCGCTCCAGGGAGTCCAAACGGAGGGTCAGGCGGCTCCATAGCAAAAGGGGGTTTCCCGCAATTGTTCCGTTTCTCCTGCACTCTCTTGTACCTCCCGCGGAGGTTCCTCCTCTCCCCCTGCACTAGGTCCCACCCCCGTGAAGGCTCTGCTCTACACCTTTATTCAGTGGTATCTGTTCTACCCTGCCCGAACTACTTGCTCTGGGCCCCCTGGAACTAACTGCTTTACCCCCGCTTGCAGACTCTGCTCTGGTAGCTGCCCCTGTTCGCCGTCCACCAAGAGATATGTCACCCTTTCGTGTCGCCCAAATCACTGGCCAGGGCAGCCGGTAAGGTTTGGGAAACCCCCAGGGGTACAGCATCCTGGCTCCCCCATTACCACCAAAACCCTTTCGGCAGTGTCTATGACTTCAAAATCAACATGGTGTACATCTAGGGGGCTAGGGGTACGGAGTGGTGGGCAAGGGCAGTGTGCGAGTTGGACTAGTAGAGACCCGGAGACCACAGATACAGCACCAGCAGAGCGTTTTAGCAGTAGTGACCCTCGAACTATCAACCCCCCTGACGCCATTCTCCCCAGTAACTCTGAGGAAACCTTAACATTAATTCCGAAAATTCAAACTTAAAAATCATACGTCTGGTTTAAAAGACATTAATTTCAAAAAAAAATCATTTATTAAAAAAAAATTTCATCACCATCAAAACAAGCTTCCCGGAGCCAAAAAATATTTCTAATTGATACGAGGCATCACTGAGACACTGCCTGCATTTTAATTAAAATTTTTTCCATGTTAAATGTCTTACCTCATCCGGCCCCCTCAGGATAACTTTGTGTATCTTAGATGATGTGAATGTTGCCTATCTTTGGGGTAAAGAAAGGGCTTCGGGGTTTTCCTACTCCCCAGTCCGGCCCCGGGGAAAAGCTTGTTGATCTTAGCAACAAAAACCCGTTTTATGCACAAATGGTGCTAACTCTACTACACAATCAGTCACTGTTGGAGTCCCACAAGGTAGTGTCCTTTGGGCCCGGGTGTTCGGCTCAAACATTTTCTGATGTTTATACTGTGTTTGAAAATCAAAATAGATATGGCGGTGTTTCTAAGAACATTTCACTCATAACGGGGAACTTTGTTAAGCACGAGTTTCATCATGGAAGTATCTACTCTGACTACTATCTAAAAAGTTGGATCACACCCATCAAGTAAAGAGGTTTTGTCAGCCTGCCACACAAATCACAGGAAGGTTATTTTCAAGTGCCACACCCATCACAGGATGGTTATGTCAACATGCCCACCCATCACAGGATGGTTATGTCAGCCTGTCATTCCCATCACAAGAGAGTTATGTCAGCCTACCACACCCATCACAGGATGGTTATGTCAACCTACCACACCTATCACACTTTTTCATCACAGAGGACGGGGGTTGAATCCCCAGTTATGTATGCCGGAAAACAGCGCTGGAAGATTGGGTTTGGTGAGGATACGATCAGTATTCCACAAGGGATTCTTTAATACAAGTTTAAACTAGTCTCTTACAGCAGCTCTGAAGTTTCTTAAAACAAATATATACTTTAAGGGGCCTTCATGAGTTGAACCCTTAGTGCCAGTGAGCTTTTGATCCAAGGCATTGGATCTTCCTGGATCGAACCTGATTGCTTCCTATCCCACAGGTTCTATATGGCCTCTTTATGTGTTAAGCCTTCCCCCTCATTAAACCAATTACGTATATAAATAATGCGGTTGAAGTGTTATTGATATAAGGATTGCACCTGTTCTTCCTTTCGTGGATAAACCTGATTACCTTTCCTAATTACCCTATGAGGTTACCAATTCTTGATACTACCACTAATAATAATAATAATGTAATTCGGTCGCATGATGTGAGAGAGGTCTCCATGTATTGATAACCCCGGTTTTGAAGTGGATCATAAAGTCACTATCCCAGTTTTTATATATATAAATGGCAAATTAAGACACACACTGCCCAAAACTAGTTCAAACGTTCCAGCACATTAAGTTTGAAGCCGCTCACAATTTTTCTAAAATCTTCCATAAAAAAAAAAGGCAAATTGGGACGTACACACGCAAAAATCCATCAAAGGTTTAAGTAAATACGTATACAAGTACGCATATTTTATTTAGGCTTTGGGTACACAATATTATTTTTTTTGTGGGCTTAAGGGCACACACATACATGTATGAGTACATATCAGTACATTATGTAGATTCAACCTAGGATAGCCTGATAAAGACAAAAACACTGACCTGTTTCTAATCAAAGGATATATTCTCCAGTTATTTCACGCTAACCTATTTGTTTAATAATATTGGCACACTGAAACTTGCACAGCCTAAAATCAAGACAAAGCTACGCTTGAGGAAAACACTAAAGTTTGAACTCGACTCAGACGATGCATTCTCCAATTATTACACAGAATCCAACAAAATTTGCACCTACACTGTCTAAATATTTTTTATCCATTTCGTATAATGAATCAGCTATTAAAGGCTGATTAAAAAAATCTGAAAAGCATCAATAGGAAGCGCTAAACCGTAGGAGTAATATAGCACCTAAAGCATGGGAGGCATTCAGATTCGATCCAAGGGAGGATAAGACCGGTTCCCTGGATCAAGAGCATTTCATCAGCATCACGTCACCCCCTTCCCCATGAAGAGGCATCCTCCATTTATGTAAATGCAAAACATTAATATACCGTTTTGAAAAAGTGGCAAATGGCACCTAGACACTCTTTAACAATACCAACCAACCTTCTAAATAGGTTACATAAATGTTGAAATTTTGAAGACAATCATACGAGGCTTTCTGAAATTATTGCATGGAAACTAACATCGGGAATGGTCTACATAAAAGTGAGAAGGGGCACTTACAATTTTCAACTGTTCCACGAACATTCCGCTACTTACAGTTGACCATGGTTGAAAATTTGAAGCCTATCTGATAAGTCACTTTCAAGTTATTAACGAAAGCTTTGCATGAAATTAATAGACAAGAAGCTAACAATATGACCAGCTTGGCATAAACTCTTACAAAAATATAATTAATGGCTCATTAAACTCTTGGAAAATAAAAATTTCATAACATCGCGAGCTTTAAATATTTCTCAAATTTCCTTTAGCAGTTCTATTTAAAATTCTCTACAATCCTAAAAGTTTTTTTTTTTTTTTTTTTTGGAGAAATTCAATCGGATATATTTTCTATAAAATTATCAAACTGTCAGCAACTCAGCCTAAATTCAGAACAAAATAGTTGCAATTAATATACACCAGCACTTAGTGTTCAAAGCTGATAAGAAGTTCAATTCTCCAGTTATTACTTAAAAACCTATTTATTGAATAAAATTAGCAAAATTAAATTCTACACAACTCAGAAGTAAAAGCCAAGCGTTCTTTTAATAAGCAGAGCAACACAAAATTTGAAGCCTATCAGAAAAGACATTTAACAGTGACTGATCAGATTCCAAAAATTCCAACTTCTTTAACAATGTCAGCAAAATTTAAAATTTGCACCTACACATTTTCAACTTATTAGGCGTCATATATATTATTGCCTATATCATCGTTATACTTTGAGGCCGATCAGAAGATACATTCTTTAGGTATTGAATGGAACTTAATATCACTATTGAACAAAACTGGCAGATTGGGACTTGTGCCTTCCAGTAACATCCAGTAACATGAATCTTTCTTTCTGGAAAACATGCCGGTGCTGCAAATTTGAGGTCGATCAGAAAAAAGTATTCTCGAGTTACAGCACAGATTTCAGTGACTCCAAAGTTTAATTATTTGAATATACATTAACAACAAATTTGCCTGCACACTAACTCAACTTAGTAGGTGCTATCCTGTCCATAAGAAGCTAATACTATTCAATAACAGCTCTTTGCTTGTAAAAATTGATGTGTAAAATAGAAAGCCGTTTGGATAAGGTAGGGGTAGGCTCAAATATATTTAACATGATTTAATGGGAATAAAAATTTCATGCTATATTACATAAAATTGCCAGATGTGCACCTATATACTTGAATTTCGCTCTCCATCACAGTCAAATTAAGTAGCACTTTTTATGAACATTTGAAGCCAAACAGCAGAGGCATTTGAAAGTTATCAAGAGCCATTCTAAGCATCTTGGAATGGATTCTACAACTTTGGTCATAGGGCATCTGTACATGCTAATAATTGCATGAATTTTGACTTATCGTACAATAGCGTTGAAAATTTGAAGACAGTTTGATGAGGCTTTCTCGTGTTATGAACAAAATAAAAACAAAAATAATAGAAGAAAAAATGGCAACCACTTAAAGTTCCCGCTTTGGGGATAAATAATGATAGCTATTATTATTATTATTATTAAGAATATACATGTTTGAGGATAGCTCCTGACACTGAGGCGTGGCGCCAGCCAGCTACACTACTCGTATAGAAACAAGATACAGTGGAGACGCGGCAGCGTCTGTGACACGTGGTGTGCCCATGGGTACTTCTAAAACTGTATTAATTTTCCTCTTAATGAAAAAGAAAGATTTACACTGAATGTAGAAGATATCTTCCGTACCAAGATTCTGTGGTGTTACTTTGTCAGACAAGTATCATCACATTCATGGTACGTATATAGTACTGACGAGTTGATGAACAAGATACACGTGCAGCAGTCTTTATCAAGGCTAAGGGACGGGAAGTACTAAAAAAGACTGAAGGACTATACATTTCTCCACTGTTTACAGTATATAACGTCTGTGCTGAACTGAACTCACATGTGTCTCATTCAACTTGAAAATATTGTTCTTCATTAATGTAAGTAATCAAGCATATGTATACACTAAGAGGTGCGTATCTCTCATGTGTTTTATACAATAAAAGTTTACTTTAATCCCTAGTTTAGGTAGTAAAGTATTCATGACTGATGAACAGACTGCATGACGCCTTAATGATTCTTGTGTAGTCCACATTCTTTCAAGTCAATTTTTTCCCTGAATTTTAGCCTGAATACCTTCCCCCCCCAACCCCCACATGCGCTGTATAATCCTACGGGTTTAGCGCCCCCCCCTGATTATAATAATAATTTAAAAATCAATTAAACCACAGAGCAATGTGTAATATGATTGTGAAGGTGACGCAGAGACTTGTGTAAATGGTTGGTGCATCAAGGTTTGAATGGCAATGAGCAACAGCCAGTAATTAGATACTGGTATGAACCACTGATAGAGGGTCAGCTGATGCTAGTACTGGAATGAACTAGTGATGAAATAGTACAGGTCTGTGCTACTACTGGGAAAGAACTAAGATGAACAAAGTACTGTACCCAGTACTGAAAAGAACAAATTAGCAAAGGCGGGGTAGTACCAAAAAAGGGCTGTGCTAGTACTGAAAAGAAAATAGTACTGTGCTAGTACTGGGAAAGAAAACCCAGTACTGAATGAACTAGTACTGTGCTAGTACTGAATGAACTAGACTGTGCTAGTACTGAATGAACTAGTACTGTGCTAGTACTGAATGAACTAGTACTGTGCTAGTACTGAATGAACTAGTACTGTGCTAGTACTGAAAAGAACTAGTACTGTGCTGGGGAATGAACTAGTACTGTGCTAGTACTGAATGAACTAGTACTGTGCTAGCTTTTGGAATGAACTAGTACTGTGCTAGTACTGAATGAACTAGTACTGTGCTAGTACTGAATGAACTAGTACTGTGCTGTACTGAATGAACTAGTACTGTGCTAGTACTTTAAATATTTAGTACTGAATGAACTAGTACTGTGCTAGTACTTTAAAAGAACTAGTCTGTGCTAGTACTGGGAAAGAACTAGTACTGTGCTAGTACTGAATGAACTAGTACTGTGCTAGTACTGAATGAACTTTAACCCAGTACTGTGGGGTAAATACTGAATGGGAAATAGTACTGTTGGCTAAGTAACTGAATGAACTTTTTTTAAGTAAATGTTTTTAGATTGAATGAACTAGTACTGTGCTAGTACTTTTTTAAAAAAGAACTAGTACTGTGCTAGTACTGAATGAACTAGTACTGTTAGTACTGAATGAACTAGTACTGTGCTGTACTGAATGAAAACCCAGTACTGTGCTAGTACTGTGCTAGTACTGAATGAACTAAGTATTTAATGAACTAGTACTGTGCTAGTACTGAATGAACTAGTACTGAATGAACCCAGTACTGTGCTATACTGAATGAACTAGTACTGTGCTTTGTACTGAATGAACTAGTACTGTGCTAGTACTGAATGAACTAAATACTGTGCTAGTTAAATTTAATGAACCTTTTTGTTACTGTGCTAGTACTGAATGAACTAGTACTGTGCTAGTACTAAATGAACTAATTTCTGTGCTAGTACTGAATGAACTAGTACTGTGCTAGTACTGAATGAACTAGTTTTTGTGCTAGTACTGAATGAACTAGTACTGTGCTAGTACTGAATGAACTAAAAACTGTTAGTACTGAATGAACTAAATTTGTGCTAGTACTGGAAAGAACTAATGAACTAGTATTGGTCTGTGCTAGTACTAATGAGCTATTATAGGTCTGTGCCCAGTACTGAATGAACTAATTAACTAGTACTGAATGAACTAATGAACTGTACTGGGAAAGAACTAATGATGAACTGGGACTGAATGAACTAATGATGAACTAGTACTGAATGAACTAATGATGAACTAGTACTGAATGAACCATTGATGAAAATAGTACTGAAAAGAACTAATGGTGAACTAGTACTGAATGAAATAATGATGAACTAGTACTGAATGAACTAATGATTTAACTAGTACTGAAAAGAACTAATGGTGAACTAGTACTGAATGAACCATTGATGAACTAGTACTGAATGAACTAATGGTGAACTAGTACTGAATGAACTAATGATGAACTAGTACTGAATGAACCATTGATGAAAAGTACTGAATGAACTAATGGTGAACTAGTACTGAATGAACTAATGATGAACTAGTACTGAATGAAATAATTGGGGAACTAGTACTGAATGAACTAATGATGAACTAGTACTGAATGAACTAATGATGAACTAGTACTGAATGAACTAATGATGAACTAGTACTGAATGAACTAATGATGAACTAGTACTGAATGAACTAATGATGAACTAGTACTGAATGAACTAATGGTGAACTAGTACTGAAAAGAACTAATGAACTAGTACTGAATGAACTAATGATAAACTAGTACTGAATGAATTAGAACTAGTTCTGAATGAACTAATGATGAACTAGTACTGAATGAAATAATGATGAACTAGTTCTGAATGAACTAATGATGAACTAGTACTTTTTAAAGAACTAAGATGAACTAGTACTGAATGAACTAATGGTGCCGGGACTGAATGAACTAATGAACTAGTACTGAATGGAAATAATGATGAACTAGTACTGAATGAACCCATGAAATAGTTCTGAATGAAATAATGATGAACTAGTACTGAATGAACTAATGATGAACTATTCTGGGAAAGAACAATGATGAACTAGTACTAAATGAATTAATGATGAACTAGTACTAAATGAAATTTAAAGATGAACTAATTTCTGAATGAACTGGGTGATGTACTAGTACTGAATGAACTAGTGCTGGTACTGAATGAACTAGTGATAAACTAGTACTGTGCTAGTACTGGGAAGAAATAATGATGAACTAGTACTGGTCTGTGTTTAATTTTGAAAACTATTTATAAACTAGTACTTTGCTGTTTTGAATGAACTAATAATGAACTAGTACTGGTCTGTGCTGGTACTGAATGAACTAGGGGATAAACTGGGACTTTTTTCTAGTACTGAATGAACTAATGAAAAAACTAGTACTGGGCTGTTTGAAAAATTTAATGAACTAGTATTTAAAATAGTACTTTTCTAGTACTGAATGAACTAATGAGAAATAGTACTGGTCTGTGTTTTAATTTTTAAGAACTAGTGGGTAAACTAGTACTTTGCTAGTACTGAATGAACCAATGATGAACTAGTACTGGTCTGTGTTGGTACTGAATGAACTAGTGATAAACTAGTACTTTTTCTAAAATACTGAATGAACTAATAATGAACTTTTTCTGGTCTTCTTTACTGAATGAACTAGTGATAAACTAGTACTGTGCTAGTACTAAATGAAATAATGATGAACTTGGCCTTTGGGCTGTGCTAGTGCTTGAACTAGTGCTTCATTCTGGTATCATTATAAAATCCTCTAGTATTGATCTGCGTTAATAAGCTAGTGGTAGCAGGTCCTAGAACTATATAAATTTTTTCTTAGTAATTTTAGTCGATACTGATGTGATCCGTTACTGGTAATGATTTTATTATTAATTCATCGTAATTTTTATACCACCCCATATCAAGGCTCGGGGACTGGGCCACCTCAAAACAACTTCCACACTTCTACAATCTTCAGCATTGTAATCCCCCCTGTATTCGACTGATGAAGCC
>WNWK01045496.1:0-14699 GCA_009830355.1 Cherax destructor
TATACACCCTCCAAGCCATCCTTTTTGCTCTGTCCTCTCTAAATGACCAAACCACCTCAACACCCATCCTCACCCCTCATAATACTTTTGAACTCCATCCTTATTTCCACATTTGAATTCTTTGCATAATATTTCACACATTCCCTTAGACATGACATCTCTACCTCCAGCCTCCTTGATGCAGCATTTACAACCCATGCTTCACTATCCTCATAGTTTTTTTCTTTGCCCCATGGATAACATTTTTTTCCACAGATACCTCAATGCACCACTCACCTTTTTCCCTTCATCAGTTCTTCGTTAACTCGTTTATAAACCCATGAGCTGACAAATCTCTTCTAAATATCTGAACACATTCATTCTTCCATACCCCCTCTCTCCAATGTGATATCCAATTTTTTTTCCTAACTCGTTTGATACCCTCACCGCCTTACTCTTATATATGTTCATTTCCTTTCCTTTACACACCCTCCCAAACTTGTTAACTAATCTTTCAACTTCTTTAGAATTCCCAAAAGCACAGTTTCATCAGCAAAAAGTAACTGTGTCAACTCCTTTTTGTATTTGATTCCCCATAATTTAAGCCCATCCCTCTCCCCAACACCCTATCTATGAATATGTTAAACCATGGTGACATTACACATCCCTATCTAAGGCCTACTTTTACAGGAGAGTAATCTCCCTCTCTCCCACACACCCTAACCTGAGCCTCACTATTCTCATTAAAAATCTTTACAGCATTTAGTAACTTTACTAACTATGCCATACACTTGCAACATCTGCCACAAAGTTCCTTATCTACTGTATATGCCTTTTCTAAATCCATAACACTTGATCTACACATCCCCTACCCATTCTAAAGAGTTCTTGTTCATCTGCAAACCTGTTCTCTGTCTTACCTTTAATTCTTCCAATAATAACCCTACCATATTTTTACCTGGTATACTCAGTCAACTACTACTTCTTTCAACAAACTGGATGAATCCCAGTGAGGAAGGGTGGCTCAAAAGGAAAAACAAAAGTTTCTCCTTTTAAATTTAGTAATATATACAGAAGGGTTACTAGCCCATTGCTCCTGGCATTTTAGTTGCCTCTTCAATCGCATGGCGTGGAGGAAGAATTCTGTTCCACTTCCCCATGGAGAACTCAGTAAACTTATTCCCCTATAATTTTATAATCTCTTTGTTCCCATTCCCTTTATATAAGGAACTATACACACTCTTGGAAAATGCTAGGATAGATAATGAGAACCTTCAAAACTGGGGCCTGGGTTCGATTCCAGCCAGGGCAGAAACATTGGCGTGTTTCTTACACCTGTTGTCTATGTTCCCCATCAGTAAAATGGGTACCTGGGTGTTAGTCCACTGGTGTGAGTCGCATCCTAGGACACTGACCTAATCTGCCCAAATGCTCAGCATAACAAGGGACTTTCTATATAGTAGTATGTCACTGATGTCAGCTAGGACTGTATACCATGTACATATACTTGAAGTAAATAAATAAATAAATAAATAAAGGATGCCAAGCCCATGATGATTCTCTTCAAATCGCTTGTTCTTCTAGGCTGGAATAATGCAACACTAACGGCCCCTTTCAAAGAAGGCAAAATTGCAGACCTGGAGAATGTACAGAAAACTTTCACGACATGTATAAACGATAAAGCACTGGTTTTCGCGAAAATTTGTTCCAGAATGCTGCTCAAGTGCCATTACTGAGCGAATTTACTTCCTTAAGAAATAATGTCACGTAGGTTAGTCTATTTCAGACCCCCAAAAATACACTTGCAACAACACTTACGAAAATACACTTACATAAATGTTGAGTTTGGAGATGCAGAAAACCAGGGACCACTGTACAGTGTTAGTTTGATATCTTTATTATGCACCCCATACCCATCCTGTGGGCGGTAGTCAAAAGATTACAGAGGTACATAATGGGTCCAGGGACTGGACCTCAAAGTTTGATAGCTGAGCAAGTTACAAAGGTAATGAACTCAGATGGTCACAATCATGACAAGTTACAAAGGTATTTGCAGATTACAGAGGTATATAAGGGTCCAGAGACTGGGCCCCAAAGTTTTGATAGTGAACAAGGTACAATGGTAATTAATTCACTAGTTACAAGGTAATGAATCATGTAGTAAATTTACCCACGCCTGTACATGGTTGCACTCATGAACAAATTATAAAGCAATGAGCAATCTATTAGTCTACACCCAGCCACAATGTAATGAGTTATTGGTGCAAATTTTAATTGTTGGGTCACACACACACACATATACATATACACATACACACGCATACATGTATATACAATAAACACATACACATACACACATGTACATACACACACACACACACACACACACACACGTGTCAATGCTTTTTTACAGGGGAGCAAAGTCAGGGTATTTTTCCAGAATGGTCTGTAATATACCACTGTGGATAAAATACTTTGACATATCTTGAACATTTCTGAATGGTAGTCTCTGAATTCATTAATTTTATCGCACTCCAGTACGTCCCTCGGTTTTCGTGTTTTAATCCCTTCAGAGGAGGCACTAAAACTGAAACACACGAAACTGAAACCATTTTATAAGAAATAATGGAAATTCAATTAATCCGTTCCAGAAACCCCAAGTTTAAATTTTTTTTTGGGGGCCTTAAAGATAGATTTACATGCACAAATGAATGAAATGAATGTGGCACTTACCCTTACTGAAGACTGATGTTGCTGGATGGAAGAGAGATAGGGAGGGGGGAGGGTAGAGTCCCTAATTTTGGAAGGGGAATCCTCCATAAGGACTCTAGGTACCAAGTCCTCATCTGGGGTCACTTTTCTTTGTCTTTAATCCCACTAGGACCAGCTTGAGAGTCACTGCACACCTGTGGCACTAAATATCTCTCCAGAGAGCTCTGTGTCTGGCGGCTCTTTAAAATGTCCCAAAATGGGACATGGAATTGTCATTGTAAAAGTAGCCAGCACGGTTGCAACATCTTTGTCAGGGTGATGTTCCTCCACAAATGATTGCACCCTACTCCACATTGCACAAATCTCCTTAATCTCTGAAGAAGGCACTTACATCTCTTTTCCCCCACTGAAGCAATTTCCTAGATCTGTTTTGTTGTTGTTCGCTCAAGCTCTTGCAGCTTTCAGTGGTTAGATCTTCATTTGTGGTCCTACCAACTCTTCCACATCCCTCCATTCACATCCAACCCCATGGAAGTCCCAATTCCACAATATTTTCCACAACTTCCATAGGCTCCTCAGGTTAGCTTCAAACCCTTCAAAATCTCTATCTGGGACACAATCTGCCACAACTTTCTCCAAGCAGAGTTCATCGTCCTGGAGGTCACTCCCTGCCAAGCTTTATCTATAAGGCCTATGCAATGGAAGATATCGAAGTGACCCTTCCAGAACTCTTTTAGGGTCAATTTAGTGTCATTGGTCACATCAAAACACCTTTGAAACATTGCTTTGGTGTACAGTTTTTGAAGTTTGAAATGACCTGCTGGTCCATGGGCTGGAGGAGGGAGTGGTGTTAGGAGGCAAGAACTTCACTTTTACAAATCTGAAATCCTTAGACATTTGGTCGTCCAAGTCTTGAGGATGACCAGGAGCATTGTCCATTACCAGGAGGCACTTAAGTGGCAATTTATTCTCCAATAAATATTTCTTCACACTGGGGCCAAACACTTTATTAAACCATTCCGGGAAAAATTTTCCCCTAGTAACCCATGCCTTAGCATTAGACTTCCAAAACACACACAATTTACTCTTGTCAACACTGTAGTCCTGAACACACTGGGATTTTCAGAGTGATACACGAGTAAAGGCTTCACTTTGAAATCCCCACTAGCGTTACCACACAACATTAGAGTTAGCCTGTCTTTCATAGGCTTGTGTCCTCGCATTGCCTTTTCCTCCTGCGTGATGTAGGTCCTCCTTGGCATTTTCTTCCAAAGAGGCCTGTTTCGTCACAATTAAACACTTGTTGGGGTTTGAAATTTTCAGCCTCTACATATTTTTAAAGTCGCGCACAAATTTTTCATCCCCATCTTTATCTGAACTGGCACCCTCACCATGCCTTACAACACTGTGTATGCCAGTTCGCCTCTTAAATTTTTCGAACCAGCCTTTGCTGGCCTTAAATTCATCAACATCAACATCACTGGTTCCAGGCATTTTCTTGACAAGATCGGCATGCAACTGCCTTGCTTTTTCACGTATGATGGATTGCACAATACTATCACCCGCTAGCAGTTTTTGGTTTATCCACAGCACAACAATTTCTCCATATTTTCTATTGTTTGTGATCTCTGTTTGGTTATTGTATTCACCCCTTTCGCAACATTAGCTTCAGTGATTGCTTTTCTCTTATACACAATGGAACCGATGGTTGTTGGGGCTTTCTTGTATATCCTGGCGAGCTCGGCAATACATACACCACTATCATATTTTTCTATTATTTCTTTCTTCAGTTCTACGGTGTTCCTCACTTTCTTTACCAAAGAAGTGGCACTAGGAGCTTTCTTGGCCCCATGGTAGCTTATTTAGTAGTCACACACATAATCAAGGCCCAAAAACAATGAATTGTTAATAAATATTTTGTATAAACTCCTGGGGTGATGTTCACTAAGCGTAAACAATGCTAGACTGGGTGGCAATGGTGGGAGGTGCGTGGGTGGCGGGCCTACGGCCTTTGTATGTGCGTGGCACTGGTGGACAGGTTCCGGACCGAGCACGAACGGAGGGAACACACGAAAATGGAGGGCAATTTTCCACGAAAAACTACACGAAAACTGAAATACACGAAAACAGAGATACATGATAATATACATCTGGAAAATCCTAGAGGGACTAGTCCCAAATTTGCACACAAAATCACTCCTACGAAAGCATAAGACTGAGGAGATGCAACATCCCCCTAATGAAAAGCAGGGGTGTCATGAGTACACTAAGAGACAACACAATAAGTGTCGGGGATCCAAGACTGCCTTCCAGCATACATAAGAGGGATTACAAATAGACTCCTGGGTGACTTCAAGAAGGTGCTGGACAGGCACCTAAAGTCAGTACCTGACCAGCTGGGCTGTGGTTTGTATGTCGGTTTACGTGCAGCCAACAGTAACAGCCTGGTTGATCAGGCTCTGATTCATCACGAGAACTGGTCACAGACCAGGCCGCTGGGGTGCTGATCCCTGAAACCCTCTCCAGGAATACTCCAGGTAGGTATATGCTCACTGTCAATCCCTAGGTACCTTCCCCTCTCATACATTTATTGAACAAAAGTACCAACCATTCCAAAACTATATCCCTCCCTGCTTTTAACATTTCTATCACGATCCCATCAGTTCCAGCTACTTTAGTAGGTTGGTAGACGGCAACCACCCAGGAAGGTACTACTGTCCTGTAAAATGACTAAGACAGAAACCTGTATTTGTTTTACATAATGGTAAGAGTGCTGGTGTCTTTTTTCTGTCTCATAAACATGCAAGATTTCAGGTATGTCTTGTTACTTCTACTTACACTTAGGTCACACTACACATTCATGTACAAGCATATATATATAAATATATACACACACCCCTCTGGGTTTTCTTACTAGTTCTTGTTCTTATTTCCTCTTATCTCCATGGGGAAGTGGAACAGAATTCTTCCTCCATAAGCCATGCGTGTCGTAAGAGGCGACTAAAATGCCGGGAGCGAGGGGCTAGTAACCCCTTCTCCTGTATATATTACTAAATGTAAAAGGAGAAACTTTCGTTTTTCCTTTTGGGCCACCCCGCTTCAGTGGGAAATGGCCGACGTGTTGAAAGAAAGAGTGCTGGTGTCTTATTTGTCTCATAAACACACAAGATAACAGGTATATCTTGCTACTTTTACATAGAATTAGGTCACACTACACATGTATGTATACGTTTGTGTACACACATTCATCTGAGTATTCTTTGGCTTTTTCTTAATAGTTCTAGTTCTTATTATTTTCCTTTTATATCCATGGGAAATGGAATAAGAATCTTTCCTTCATAAGCCATGTGTTGTAAAAGTACAGTAGATCGTCATTTAGCACGATAGTTACGTTCCTGAAAAAGTTGTGTTAGATAATTTTGTGTTAAATAATTAACAGAACTTATGGGAAAAATAGGGTTACGTTCCTGGGAGTCCCCAAAAAGCCAAACAAGTTTTTTTTAGACCAACAGATCTTACAAAAATAAAAGTGAATATGTAATTGTAGTTCATTATCGTGATGTATTATGTTGTTTTTACTGCTTAAGACTACAAATGTAACAGAAATAATAGTATTTACCTTAAATTGTGGGTGCTGGTGTTTGTGGATGATTGTGAAGAGAGTGGAGAGTTATGCTGTGGCCCTACTAGGCTGAGGTGGATGGAAGAGGTTCTGGTACTGAAGTCGATGGTTGTACTGAGTGTCTAACTTTAAGTCATTCAGTAAGTCAGTCAAGTCATTCAGTCAGTCAAGCCATTCAGTCAGTCAAGTCATTCAGTCATTCAAGTCATTCAGTCAGTCAAGTCATTCAGTCAGTAAGTCAGTCAAGTCATTCAGTCAGTAAGTCAGTCAAGTCATTCACTCAGTAAGTCAGTCAAGTCATTCAGTCAGTAAGTCAGTCAAGTCATTCAGTCAATAAGTCAGTCAAGTCATTCAGTCAGTAAGTCAGTCAAGTCATTCAGTTAGTAAGTCAGTCAAGTCATTCAGTCAGTAAGTCAGTCAGTCAGCAAGTCAGTCAGTAAGTCAGTCAAGTCATTCAGTCAGTCAAGTCATTCAGTCAGTCAAGTCATTCAGTCAGTCAGTCAAGTCATTCAATCAGTCAAGTCATTCAGTCAGTAAGTCAGTCAAGTCAGTAAGTCAGTCAAGTCATTCAGTCAGTACATCAGTCAGTCAGAAAGTCAGTAAGTCAGTCAAGTCAGTCAGTCAGTCAAGTAAGTCAGTCAAGTCAGTCAGTCAGTCAAGTCAGTCAGTCAGTCAGCAAGTCAGTCAGTCAGTCAGTCAGTCAGTCAGTCAAGTCAGTCAGTCAGTCAAGTCAGTCAGTCAGCAAGTCAGTCAGTCAGTCAGTCAAGTCAGTCAGTCAGCAAGTCAGTAAGTCAGTCAGTCAAGTCAGTCAGTCAGTCAAGTAAGTCAGTCAGTCAAGTAAGTCAGTCAGTCAAGTAAGTCAGTCAGTCAAGTAAGTCAGTCAGTCAAGTAAGTCAGTCAGTCAAGTAAGTCAGTCAGTCAAGTCAGTCAGTCAGTCAAGTCAGTCAGTCAAGTCAGTCAGTCAAGTCAGTCAGTCACAAACTTATGTTTACCTCTTTTTATGTTTACAAAGTAACACTTCATTACTGCCACGGGTTATGTCTTGTCTAATATTAATCTTTCTTCGTTAATTCTAAGACTTAAATGCTTATACATTTTCTTGCCACTTTGAGCAACACTGTGACATGTATAAAATACGTACGAATGCTGGGATGGTGGGGTCCTGGGTTGGTGGGGAGGGATGGCCGGTGGTGTCCCCCACTGAACAACAACAAGGCTGCTTGTGGAAATGGTTATTTGTTTTTCCTTCCCACAAACTGTAAGTAAGTTTATTCAGGTATACACAGATACAGTTACGAAGATTATCATACATAGCAGCATATGTGTAGAGAACCTAGGATAACCCAAAAAAGTCAGAGTGACAGTATTTCCATTGACTGACTTGGGTTATCCTAGGTTCTCTACACATATGCTGCTATGTATGATAATGTATGTAAAGTAGTAGTAAAGTAAAGTAAATTTTATTTCTTTGCAGATTACATAGGTATTGGTAGTTACAATGTGAATTGAGTGCAAGGAGAGCCACTGACATGCCATGGCATTAGGGGCAGCTTAATCTAGTAACTTAAAACTATGTATTAGAGAAATTTATTGAGTTTATTCTAGTTAAAAATTGTTTTCAAGAAAACAATATGATGAAATTTTACTGTTTAAATTATTATATGATGATATTAGATTGTTACAGGTGTTTAGATTTTCGAATGGTAATATGAAATTGAGATTATCTTAAGGAAAATAACATTGAGCATTTTTGACATTAACTTATATTATGAGTATTTAGTTTTGATTGAGTAGGGGGTAACATAATAGTAACATTATTAACCCTTTCAGGGTCCAAGGGGGGTCTCCGAATCTCGTTCTCAGGGTCCATGAATTTAAAAAAAAAAAAAAAAATCTTTTTTCTTATGAAGTGATAGAGTTTTTTTTTCTAAATCTAATAGGCTAAAAAATACATTTTTGCGATCAATACTTACGGAGATATAGAGGATTGAAGTTGACCAAAATGGAACCGCTTACGGCAACATCACGGACTGCCTGTCACCCGGTAATAGTTTATTTATTTGTTTTATACTTTTTTCTTTTATTTTTTAACATTTTATTTTGTCAAGTAACTTTTATGTCCTGTGAGACCAATATAAATCATATTTTGTATATATACACTCCTTTTATACTACACAATAACTGCTGGCTGACTGGCTGACCAGCTGTCTGGCTAGCTGACCAGCTGGCTGGCTAGCTGACCAGCTGGCTGGCTAGCTGACCAGCTGGCTGGATGGATGGCCAGCTGAGTGGCTGGCTTGCTGGCTGACCAGCTAGCAGGCTAGCTGGCTGGCTTGCTGACCAAGTTGGCTGGCTGGCTGGCTAGCTGACCAGTTGGCTGGCTGGCTAGCTAGCTGACCAATTGGCTGGCTGGCTACCTGACCAACTGGTTGTCTGGCTGGCTGAACAGCTGGCTGGATTGATGGCCAGCTGACTGGCTGGCTGACCAGCTAGCAGGCTGGCTGGCTGACCAGTTGGCTGGCTAACTGGCTGGCTAGCTGACCAGTTGGCTGGCTGTCTGGCTGGCTGGCTAGCTAGCTGACTAGTTGGCTGGCTGGCTGGCTAGCTGGCTGGCTGGATGGATGGATGGCCAGCCGGCTGGCTGGCTGGCTGGCTGGATGGATGGCCAGCCGGCTGGCTGGATGGATGGCCAGCCGGCTGGCTGGATGGATGGCCAGCCGGCTGGCTGGCTTGCTGGCTGAGCAGCCGGCTGGCTGGCTACCTGACCAGCTGGCTAGCTGACCAGCTGGCTGACTGAACAGCTGGCTGGCTGGCTGAACAGCTGGTTGCATGGATGGCCAGCCGGCTGGCTTGCTGGCTGACTGACTGGCAGGGAAAATACAATAATAATAATAATAATAATAATAATAATAATAATAATTATTATTATTATTATTATTATTATTATTATTATTGTTGTTGAAGCATGATGGTGTGTCAGTCTTATCAGTAATCTAATTACAAGTGACATTGATGAGGGGTGAGGGTCCTCTTATCTTATTATTATCAGCTAATCTAATTAGTTTTGACATTTGATGTGGGTACCCTGCCTTGCCTGCCTGCCTCCCTGCCTCCCTCCCTCCTTTCCGCCCTCCCTGCCTCCCTCCCTTCCGCCCTCCCTCCCTTCCGCCCTCCCTGCCTCCCTCCCTCCTTTCCGCCCTCCCTGCCTCCCTCCCTCCCTTCCGCCCTCCCTGCCTCCCTCCCTCCTTTCCGCCCTCCCTGCCTCCCTCCCTTCCGCCCTCCCTGCCTCCCTCCCTCCCTGCCGCTCTCCCTGCCTCCCTCCCGCCCTCCCTGCCGCCCTCCTGCTTCCCTCCCTGTCTCCCTGCCAGCCAGCCAAGGGTGACGGGTTAGCCTCCTCTTATCAGAGTGATGACATTTGACAAATGAGTGTACATTGCCTTCCCTTTATTTGTTTTCACTGTTTTATCTGCCTGTCTGTTTGTCTCTCTTTCTGTCTCTCTCTGTCTCAGAGACAGTCACTATTGAACCAACACTGCCACATCTGAGTCCTGATATATTATTTTTCAGACTGGATTTTTGGATTATCCTAGGTAATTTACACTACGTATTTATCCTATTTTATTTACACTACATATTTATCCTAGGTTATTTACACTGTATTTGTGTACATATGTTACAGAGCCAGCTAGCTAGCTGGTCAGCCAGCTGGCCAGCCAGCCAGCCAGCCTGCCTGCCTGCCAGCCAGCCTTCCCTCCACTGTCTTCCCCACCCACCACAACTGTCTTCCCCACCCACCCCACTGTCTTCCCCACCCACCCCACTGTCTTCCCCACCCACCCCACTGTCTTCCCCCCACTCCACCCATTGCCTTCCCCACTCCCCCCACTGCCTTCCCCACTTCCCCAACTGTCTTCCCCACTCCCCTACTGTCTTCCTCACCTCCCACTGTCTTCCCCACCCACCCCACTGTCTTCCCCACCCCCACTGTCTTCCCCACTCCCCACTGTCTTCCCACTGCCTTCCCACTGTCTTCCCCACCCACTCCACTGTCTTCCCCACTTCCCCACTGCCTTCCCTACTCCCCCACTGCCTTCCCTACTCCCCACTGCCTTCCCCACTCTCCCCACTGCCTTCCCTACGACTCACACTGCTGGAGTTAGGTATTACTTACCACATGGCTTAGTGACAAAGGCTCACTGAATTACCACTCCCACAATGCAATGCAGGTGCATAGATTTTTTTCCTACTGCGCACACTTACCACATAGACCCATTCTAACACATGCAGGCTTACCAGCTCTCTCCCCCTTGATTTGAAGGTGCTAGAATTTATGCGTACTAGTACGTCAATAACCCCAGTGCGTAAGCCGTACTAGTACGTCAATAACCTTGAAAGGGTTAAAGATTGAGATTATCGTATAGGATAGTAATAATGAGCATTTTTCAAAGTAGTTTATAGTATGATCATTTAGTTTTGGGTGAGTAGGTGGTTTTTGAGTTGAGTCTTAAATTGATTTTCAGACAAGATTATCTTAATATTTACTGGTAATGAATTCCAGATTCTGGGGCCCTTTATGTGCATAGAATTTCTACATAGGTTGATATGAACACGGGGTTTATCAAAAAGTGATCTGTGTCTTGTGTTGTGTTCATGGGTCCTATTAAAGTTGGTGAGGAGAATTTTGAGCGGAGGGTTTATATTAGAGTGTAAAGTTTTATATATGTAGTAAGCACAAGAGTAAGTATGAATGTTCATTACGGTGAGTAGTTTGAGACTTTTGAATATTGGTGGAGTATGCTGTCTAGAGTGGGAATTTGTTATCATTCTGGCTGCGGCCTTTTGTTGTGTTATGAGTGGTCTAAGGTGATTTAATGTTGTTGATCCCCATGCACAGATTCCATAGGTGAGATACGGGTAGATAAGTGAATGATATAGTGCAAGGAGAGCTGATTGTGGTACATAATAGCGTATCTTTGATAATATGCCTACTGTCTTCAAGATTTTCTTGAAATTTGCTGTATGTGTGTTTGGAATTTAAGGCTACTGTCAAGGTGGATTCCTAGGAATTTTCCCTCTGTGAGTCTTGTGATGGGTGTACCATTGAGCGTTATGTTAAGTGGAACATTTGTGGCTTTGCTTCCAAACTGTATGAAGTAGGTCTTGTCAGTATTGAGAGTAAGCTTGTTGGTTGTCATCCATGTTGATATTTTCTATAATTCAGCATTAACAGTGTTGGCCAGTATAACTGGATTTGGGTGAGAGTGTGATGTAGTCAGTGTGCTGTGAGGTCTACCTAAGCAGCCACACCTGCCCTTAGTAAATAGCTGTCAGACACGCCTCTCGGATTAAGGTTCAGGTCTTTTGTCTTTTGGACTAGCGTCAGGATTCGGAGTCAGGTCAAAGCACGTGGTGCTCCTCATTTGGCGGGATGCTTGGAGGACGATATAAGGCCGAGGAAACAACTAGAGGAGACATTCTGGCGGAGCTCTGGCCTGTGTGCGGAGCTCTGGGCTGGAGACATTCTGGCGGAGCTCTGGGCTGGAGACATTCTGGCGGAGCTCTGGCCTGTGTGCGGAGCTCTGGGCTGGGGACATTTGGGCAGAGCTCTGGCCTGTGTGCAGAGCTCTGGGCATGAGATTCTAGCAGAGCGGCTGCCGGTGTGCAGAGCTCTGGGCACGAGATTCTAGCAGAGCGGCTGCCGGTGTGCAGAGCTCTGGGAGAGAGCTGCTGTAGAGTCTCTGGAGGAGACTGTTGGAGACACTGGGCAGAGTTCTGTTGGAGCAGGTCTTGGGACCTGTGGCTAGAAGTGTGACTGAGTCCCTGTGGTGAACTGTCCTCTGAACTATATTGTAAGTTATATTCTGTTTCGTCAGTTGATTGTATTCCTGTCTCCTGCTTATATGTACAATCCCCATTTATCTAAACCCAATAGTATTCTCCTGTTCCCAAAGATATTATTGTACAAGGACTTAAATAAACTGTGTTTGAGTGGAATAGTAATATTCACTGTCCCCGTTATATTCTTATAATTCTTTATGCTTATACTTTATTTTATTATTTTTATATTTTAGGTAGAGAGAGGGTGAGTAGTGTGGTGGTAATGAGAGGTGATGGTGTAGTCACCAGTGACCCACATTACCTCCCAGTGACCTCTGCTACCTCCGCTCCTGTCAACCTCACCTCCCCTGCCTACTCACTCCCTCCCTTTACTCCCATATCCCAAAATTCCTTACCCTCCCTACATGACAAGAGAAGACATATGTTGTGTCATCTGCAAATAAAATGGGTTTGAGTAGTTGTGATGCATTCGGTAGGTCATTTATGTACTCACCTAATTGTGGTTGCAGGGGTCGAGACTCAGCTCCTGGCCCCATGTATCTCAATAAACTTACAGTTTGCAGGAAGGAAAAACAAATTCCCTTTTCCTCAAAGCATGAGGATTCTTAGGCAGTAAATAACCATGCGCTCAAAATTTTTCCCCTCCTGCCGAACCGTGTAATATCATCTTTACATCGTGTAAGATGATAATGTGTCGCAAATCTTAAATCGTGCTATACCGGTAACGTGCAACATGATATCGTGCTAAATGACGTTCTACTGTATCTAAAACGCTGGGAGCAATGGGCTAGTAACCCCTTTTCTCATACAGCTTACTAAAAGTAAAAAAGAAGAAAACCTTCACTGTTGCGACCCCTGCTCGCAAATTGCTCACAGTGTTGAAGAATTAAAAAAAAATTGTGTGAAATGATAGAGAAGGTAATGAAACTAAAAGTATGAAATTTTATGGAAATCTGAAGGAATTACACTCTCGCAAAGTTAGAAGTCTCGGCGATATTTACACATCAGCAATTTTGCCCACTTTCAGCCATATTTTGGGCCAATTCCATTGCTCCAGTAGACCAATCTCATAGCTATTTCACTAGTACTCCTTTTATTCTATCAATTAAGTATACAAGAAACTGCCCATTTACCTATTTCAACTACCCAATAATCAGAAATTGGTAATTTGGCCAGTTTCACACAAAATTCAAGAACAGCCAATTTCAAAACAGGGTCCAGAACAAAATAACATTTTCTCTGTTCATTAGTCATGTCTACAGGCCTCTCTTATATTATACTTGCTTCCCATTTTGAATTTTTATTCACACAAAACATAGAAGATTTACTGTTAAGCAGACCACTGCATTATTGTAATAATTGTATAAATAATATCAGTGCATTCGTGAATGCTTATTAGACCCACTGGTTGACATGTATTGGACGCTTGACATGACTTGTTTACTCTTGAACATTGGCAAAAATAAAAAAATTCCGCTACTTTGAGCTCAATTTCAAGCTACTTTCAGTCCAGAAAATAATCAAAATCCTCTCTATTTCCATTCTATTAACTGAGACCAAGAAAACAAGAATACAACCATACAAAAATACAACACAAAGTCACTGTTTTAAACCAAAAAAAACGGTCGCAGTTTTTCTCATTATGCACAGCATGCTGCAGGATTTTTGTGGTGCACATTACCACATAGACCCATTCTCTCATATCTATGCTCAAATTTATTGCTCACAGCTTATCTGAGTGAGCTGAGCTTATGGCAGGACCAACACTGGCTTCAATGCTGTAATACAACGGGACCGCCAGGGTTAAAAACATGCTATGCTAGTACACGCTATAAGAAGTCAGTCTGTCGTGCACACAAATGATCCGCAGAAGAAACTTATCTTGGACTGTCAACAAGTCACACTTGTCAATGTACTATAACAAATGGATAACCTAAGAATTTATATAATATATTCAATACTGAAGATCTAACACAAACTTAATGCTGCTCTTGTAGCAACAAACAGATAATAATGCAAAATGAATTCATAGGTTCCATAAACAAGGGAAAATTTATTATAGATGAGAGGACATCATAAGCACAAATCTATCGCAATAGCAGCTTACCTGCAATATGAAAATAAAAGATAAAATGAGAGCATATGGAAGAGCGCAGGTAGATCTTACTTTGTACATCTCAGCGGCATGAGTGAGAGAGTTGAGACGGCGCAAAGTGTTGAGCACACAAGCTCAGTGTCTGAGTGTCAGCCTTGTCTGTCTTGCGCCCAACATCCAATAACCTTCAAATAAAAATAGCAAATTACTTTACAAAATTTACAGAACCTTGTAGTAATATTATTGTCATATACATTATTTTTTAATTAACACATCGGCCATTTCCCACCAAATAGAGTGGCCCGAAAAAGAAAAACTTTCATCATCATTCACTCCATCACTGTCTTGAAAGAGGAAAGACAGTGATGGAGTGTGAGCATTACCTTGCTCACACTCCAACAGCATATCAAGTCCTAAAACCATTTGTCTCCATTTGCTCCTATCTAACATGCT
>WNWK01045497.1:0-14699 GCA_009830355.1 Cherax destructor
TACAACTAGGTGAGTACACACACACACACACACACACACACACACACACACACACACACACACACACCCTCTGGAGAAATTAGTTCCAAAGAGTGAAGTGCTTAAAAGTTCAGAAAGTACAATTAGAGATAACTAAAGCATTGCAAATGTCAGCTCAACCAGCTTAATTCCAGATCCTACAAAGAAGTGATAAAGTGCTTGTTGACAGTGGTGAGGGATGTATAGATTGTTCATGCTTACAAGATGTAGTGTTATGGTCTATTCAAATTTGATTCCTTTGACTACATGGTAAAGTATAATTATTCATATCCAGAATAGTTACCATTTTCCTGAGGCTGAAAGTAGATGATTATTTAGTAAGCATTGGTTCAGAAAGGTCAAGAATGGAAGTGTTTTCTCCCAGAACATAAGATGCGGGAGAGATACATTATTATATACACTTGGAAAATCCTAGAGGTACTAGTACCGAACTTTCACATGAAAATCACTCCCTACGAAAGCAAAAGACTCGACAGACGATGCAACATCCCCCCAATGAAAAGCAGGGGTGCCATTAGCACGTTGAGAGACAACACAATAAGTGTCAGTTGCCCAAGATTGTTCAACTGCCTTCCAGCTTACATAAGGGGGATTACCAATAGACCCCTGGCTGTCTTCAAGCAGGCACTGGACAGGCACCTAAAGTCGGTACCTGACCAGCCAGGCTGTGGTTCGTACGTTGGACTGTGTGCGGCCAGCAGTAACAGCCTGGTTGATCAGGCCCTGATCCACCATGAGGCCTGGTCACAGACCGGGCTGCAGGGGCATTGACCCCTTTAACTCTCTCCAGGTAAACTCCAGGTTTCTCAGAGACAACTAACTATCTTCAGATGAACAAATTCAACACCAAGAATTGGTTTGCAGTTTGGTGTAGACTAGACCCTCATATTCAGGACACGAAACTAGCCCTGCACATCGTTCTGCATCTCTAGCTTATAAGGAGTTGGGATGTGTTTTGAACGAAGGTAGATTAATTGGTGATTGCAACAACAAATCTCGAAATTAGCTTGAAGAAGATGATTGCTGCCCTTGAAATGCTCTGTGATGCTCTCACTGAAATGCTTAAATACATATGAGGATCCATCTCTTGTTCTTAATGGAATTGCATAGTTTGAATATACGTATAGCTTTGCTGTTCTTTTCCTAAGTTCTCTCCTTTATTAATTGGATTCAGAAGTGTCTTCAGGCTGAAACTATACATTTCTCTCAAGCCCTTGATCACTTGAAAACTTAGACCAAATCAGTAACTGAAACAATGAGCTTAGTGTAATAGCAATTCCTGATGCTGAAGAATTATGCAGTAAATGGGACATAGCAGTGAATCAGCAAATTGAGCAAAAAATATTTATGCTTGGTGAAAGGCCTTCTGTGTGGGACTGATCACTCAGGAAGAAATGCACTGATCTTTAAGAAAAGTTCTGCATAAATATTGGTGTTGAACTTTGTTTTTCACAATTTTGCAGATTAGAAAATTGTTTCAACTTTACAATGCTTAATTTTTACTCAATTATGTATTTGGATCTTCAAAATAAAGAGCATCTTAGTGAACAGTGAGATAAGTGTATTAATCAGTCACAGTAGTATTCAGAAGATTAGAATGAACTGGAACTGTATGACAACTAAGGACATCATTGTATCCTACAAAAAGCAAAGCAGTATGGGAAAAACTGGACTTTCGTGCAAAGTGGCGGCTCAAGTACACTCCATCAGTGGGACTGAAGGCATACAAGACCTTGGCCACAACTCTTAAAATTCTTCCAACATTACTGGTTTCAGAAGCAACATGTGAATGTTCCTTCAGTAAAATGAAGCTGATGAAATCATTCTTGCAGTCTACAATCTTGCAGTGGTTTGTTGATAATGAAAATACATTTTAGTAACTTTGTCAAAGATGTTGCAGCCATAAAGTTTAAGAAAGTGTCAGTTTTGAGTTTTAGTGAAACAATGTAATATGATTTCTGCCCAAATAAAAAAATTAAATAAATGGTAGTATATTTTTGAAACCCCTTTCACTTCCAGTTCAATAATGTGACTTTGATACCCAAAATGCCAGGCCACAATGAGGTTATTTTACATGCACTAGCTTATCTGTTGTAACTATGGTTTAGTGTGGTTTAAGGCAGTGATTGTATTAAATGGAAATATTTTCATGTATGTAGTTGTGAAGGCAGAAAAATCTGAAAATTTGTAAATTAAAACAGGGCCGTGGGGGTGTTGACCCCCAAAAACCCCTCCAGGTATACTCCAGGGACTTTTATTAGCAATATATTATGAATATAAAACACTTTATTTGTAAATAATACACAACATGTGACCTGCTACTAAAAGTATTGTAAGTAAATTTATTTACAAAATGCACAAGTTAAAGTTTATACATATATTAAGAGTTGTAGTATATGTAATTAATAATTTGTTCATATGGAAACATTAGTTTTTGTATGCCTCTATGAAAATTCAGCTATATATATTAAATATTTCCAGACATTTGACTGATTGGATGTTGATTTTCACATATAAGATTGATGGCTGACAGATCAGACATGGACAGTAAAAGGGGATGTCATTGGGATGACTCCCTCTGGGCACCAAAAATCCTACCTACACCATATAATATGCAGTCCTTTATTACATCCTTGCCTATGTGGCTCATTTTATTAGGTAACTTTAAATGCATCATGACTGTAACAGAAACAGAGTTTGTATGAAGCCGTTGACTGAGACAGATGAAATAGTTTTATACACTGCTATGAGTCACAGAAAGTATTCCATAAAGAAAAGCAAGTACAGTGGACCCCCGGATTTCGTACTGCTCCAAACTCGAACAATTATGTAAGTGTATTTTTGTAAGTGCTTTTGTAAGTGTATTTTTGGGGTTCTAAAAGGACTAATCTACTTTACATTATTCCTTATGGGAACAAATTCGTTCGATAACGGCACTTGAACAGCATTCTGGAACGAATTAATGACGAAATCCGGGGGTCCACTATATTTAGTAAGGAAGGCCAACACTGCACCTGATACTCAGGAGGATAGCACAGTACTCTTGTTACAATCATCTGTAGACCAGAGGTGGTTATCAGACTTAAAGATTTCTTTGTTCTTGCACCAAGGCCTTTTTTTTTTTTCCTAGAGAAGAGAATTGTACACCGTAATGAAGATAGCATTGACATATTGCTGCCAGTAACTGTTGGCTACACTGCTTTTTATGCCAAAACAGTAGATACCACCATTTGATGCAATGCGCTTCACCCCAGTCATTGGACAATGACACTTTGATTCCAGGATATCAATTATATATTCTCTAGCTATAAAGCAGAATCACCAGGCCCAGTCCATAAGGCCATTATTAGTTCAGCATCTCCACTTCTGCACCTTTGATGACTTCGGGAAGCCACTGAACAAATCATTATGACTATGACCTGTGTCAGGATGCCGTTTCCTAATGAAAATACCAACCAACCTGTTTGAACTGTCTTCAAAGTTTTGCATATTCTTTACATTCTAATTCCAGTAATTCCCTGAATACAGTTTTCTTACTGACATGAAGGATAATGTAAGTGTGCTACAAAGACTGATGGACTGCAATTGTGACACCAAGGGGTGGCTGGAGGGCTCCAACCTCCCATAATTTCTTGCAGCCTTCCTGATAAAAATCATCAGTCATTCAATTTATTTTTAGGTATAAAGCCTCCATGCCTATACCAGATGTGGGTCAGTACTCTTAATAGGTACTATATTGCAATGCTCCTTTATTTATATAAGCGTACTGTACATATGAATGGAAAAACATTACAGCAGGCCTATTGGTCCATACTTGGCAGGTCTTTCTCAAGTCCAACCCCTTTCATTAAATATTGGCCCAACCCATTCTCAAAGTTAACCAAGGTTCAAGCTTTAGTAACCCTACTAATGATATGCAGGTCCCACTCAAATCCAACCCTACTCACTCATGTATTTGTCTAACCTATTTTTAAAGCTACCTAATGTTTTAGCTTCAGTGATCCTACTTAGCAGATTGTTCCACTCATCGGCAACTCTACTGTGCCTACGAACCAGTACTTTCCTACATTCTTTCATAAGAATGAAGGAGCATGCAGGAGGCCTACTGGCCCAAACTTGCGTGGTACCACTGTGATCCTGCCTCCTGGTTCGACTCACCTGACCACAGTATATAAGCTACTTCTACGGCCCTATGCTGTACTTTCTACAAGATTGATGAACTGAACACATCAACTCCAGGCTGAGGGACTGATTTCCTCAAACTCCTCCTCCTCACATTTTTCTGCTTTGTATTGGACTGGTCCCAAATCTGCACACTGCCATAACAACATACTGGAGTGAGAGATATGGGAGAAAGTGTAAAATAAACCCAGTGAGGAGCAGGGGTGCGGTGGGGACAATACGGGAGCACTGTATTAACATCCGGGGTCCCAGACTATTCAACATCTTACCAGAAGATATCCGAAACACGGCTGGAACCAGTGTAGAAGCCTTCAAGAGGAAACTGGACAAATATCTTCACCAGGTGCCAGATCAACCAGGCTGTGATGGATATGTGGGGCAGCGGGCCTCCAGCAGCAACAGCCTGGTTGACCAGGCAAGCACCAGACGAGCCTGGCCCATGGCCGGGCTCAGAGAGTAGATACTCTCGAAACTCTTCAAAGGTATATCAAAGGTAAAGGTACTGTGTGGCAAAATGTTTCTTCAGTAAAGATTCCCATGTGTTGCATAAGTGTCTCAATCTTCAACTTGTTGGTTTTACACTAGGGATGTATCGGATATCCGTATCCGCATCCCCGGAGCATCCGCATAAATTCTTACATCCGCATCCGTATTTTTTCTAAATGAAACATCCGCATCCGCACTTTTCTAAATGAGGCATCCGCATCTGTATTTTTCCTAAATGAGACATCCGCATCCGTAATCACTATTAAATAAATATCCGCATCTGCATCCGCGCCAAACAAAGCGGATGTGGCGGATATTATAACCTAAATTACAGAGCTTGCATGTTTGTTTCCCACAAACTTGTTCTTATGATTTACAAATTAACATTACAGCTTCAAATATTATAACTTAATGACCTGTGCAGAGAGAGATAGAGAACATAAGAAAGGAGGAACACTGCAGCAGGCCTGTTGGCCCATACTAGGCAGGTCCTTCACAATCCACCCCACTAACCTGGAGTTTACCGGGAGTTTACCAGGCCTCATGTTGGACCAGAGCCTGATCAACCAGGCTGTTACTGCTGGCCGCACGCAGTCCAACGTACGAACCACAGCCTGGCTGGTCAGGTACCGACTTTAGGTGCCTGTTCAGTGCCTGCTTGAAGACAGCTAGGGGTTTGTTGGTAATCCCCCTTATGTATGCTGCCCAACCAAATTTTCAATTCTATCCAAGAAATAAGCTTTGATAATTCTATTTACTCATGTGCGAGTCCCACTCAAAACCAACCCCTCTCACTCATGAATTTATCCAACCTAAATTTAAAACTACCCAAGGGGCTAGCTTCAATAACCCTACAAGGCTGATAAATTAGACACATATGCAATGTAAATAAATTATAAATTATACTGCTTATGTGTTTATTAGACACATATGCATTGAAAATTAGGTTGAGCAAATATTTTGTTAGTGGGATGGATTGTGAAGGACCTGCCTAGTATGGGCCAGCAGGCCTGTTGCAGTGTTCCTCCTTTCTTATGTTCTTATGTATCTTTATTGAGGAAACGTTTCAACACACAGTGGCTTTATCAGTCCATACAAAGGAGAATCGTGAAGAACAGGAGTTTGAGGTAATCAGTCCCTCAGCCTGGAGTTGCTGTCTGACACAGCAACATCTAGGTATCTTAATACAGGGAATTCTTCACTTGCCTAACCCTTGGCCACCACCTACTTCCACATTGGTCAAATGTGACACCTCCTACGACTGGTGCACCTCTCCTGCCTACGGTATATAAGTCACTTCTTCACACATATGTTGTATTATTATCAAGATTGATGGACTGACAACATCGAGTCAAGGTTAAGGGACTGATTACATCATTCTCCGTTGTATGTACTGATGAAGCCACTATGTGGCGAAACGTTTCCTCAATAAAGATACCCAAGTGTTGCCTCTGTGTCTAATTTAAAACTTGTCGGTTCTCTGAACCATTCATCTGCATATGTGTGACACACACACACAGTAACACTGTGGAGGTGTATAAATGGAAAACAGGAATTAATATAGGGATGTAAATAGCGTTTGATAAACATATTAGGTTGGATAAACACATGAGTGAGGGGTTTGATTTGAGTGGGAAAATATTGTTAGTGGGATGGATTGTGAAGGATTTACCTAGTATGGGCCAACAGGCCTGCTGCAGTGTTCCTCCTTTCTTATGTTCTTATGGAGGAACACTGCAGAAGGCCTACTGGCCCATGCAAGGCAGATCCTTATCAAAATCACCACTACCCAAAGCTACCCAAGAATTCACTCCCGCACCCACGACACCAATCAAACCCATTCTCCTTTGTATTGGACTGAGATCTGTTTGTGACAAACAGATCATGTCACAAACAGATATGAGATGTGTTTGTGACTTGATAAAGCCCAACAAACGAAAACGACTTCTGGCAGAAAATGCAGAGAAACTGTTATTCTTGAAGAAAAACCTTCCAATCATAAACTTTAAGTATTAAGCAAATGTCAATTGATTATGTAATAAAAGTATTATGTATTAAAAGTATTATGTAATGAAAGTATTTGCGATGTGGTAAAAAAAACAAAAATCATGTGTTTTATGACTGTCCTGCAAAATCCGCATCTGCCCGGATGTCAAGATGTGACATCCGTAATCCGCATCCGCATTTTACTGTAAGCAGATATCCGCATCCGTATTTTACTGTAAGCAGATATCCGCATCCGCAAAATAAGTAAGACATCCGTATACACATCCGCATACCGGATATCTAAATTTTTCACATCCGATACATCCCTATTTTACACCATTTATCACATCTGCCAGACACTGCAACATTGTGGGATCTTGATACAAGGAATTCTTCAACACTTGTCCAATCTTTGGACGAAGACCTGCTTACACTAGTGGATGGTACCACTGTGATTCCACCTACTTCTGCTTCGACTCACCTGACCACAGTATATAAGCCACTTCTATGGCCCTATGCTGTACTTTCTACAAGATTGATGGACTGAACACATCGTCTCCAGGCTGAGGGACTGATTACCTCAAACTCCTCCTCTCCTTACACCTTTCTGCTTTGTATTGGACTGATGAAGCCACTGTGTGGCAAAACGTTTCTTCAATAAAGATTCCCATAAGTTGCATAAGTGTCTCAATCTTCAACGTGTCGGTTTTAAACCATTTATCACATACTAAAACATACTAAAGGGTTCAGTAGTGCTGAATTCTCAAAATGATTCATTTGTAGAGAAATCTTGCATTCTGGAGATGACATTTATCTACAGCATGAAAGAGGAAAATTTGGGTGTTGAACTTCATCAAGCAAGATGCCTTATTGAGGGAGAAAACAACAGGGGGTTACATTGTCATTTCTCCACTTCAATTTGCTTTTATGCTCGGATCATACCGTGATGCTTTCATAGATTTATATAAGTTGGTATGAATCAGCATAACTTTGCCAGTTAATTCTGCAGTGAATGTTTTAACTGTTTGTGCCTTACAGAAAACTTCCTTGAGAAACAACAGCTGTGATATTCCAGTTACTATATACAGTGGTACCCCGGTTTACGATGGTCCCCAAACTCACCCTTTTATGTAAGTTTATTTTTTTAAATGCTTTTGTAAGTGTAATTTTGGGGGTCTAAAAGGACTAGTCTATTTTACAACTTTTCTTAAGGAGATAAATTCGTTTGGTAATGGCACTTGAACAGCATTCTGGAATGAAAAAATATCGTAAACCGGGGTACCACTGTACATGTATCTATAAATTTGAAGAGGCAAGAGTCTGAATATTGAAGGTATCATTGATACTTTTGCTTCCAACCATAACAAGAATCACACTGCTATGTTTCGGTTACCCTGAGCCTCTCATTTTAAGAGTAGAATGAACATACAGTATTATGTTCTAGGTATATTTATATTATTTTATCAGTAAGGCCAAGGTGAATACAGTATCATTATTTTGATGCTCACATATTTATGTAATTTCATGTTCTTGAAAATGGAGTAAGACATAAAAATTGTCTAAAATGAACTGAAGAACATAGGAGAAAAATAGGGTTACGTTCCATGGACAACCCCCCCCCCCCAAATTGTAAACAAATAAAAATAATAATGTAATTATAGTTGGTTGTTGTGATTTATTATGTATAATGCATCAATTAAGGCTACAAATGTTATATAAGTAATATTTATTACCTTAAATTGTGGTTGCCGGTGTCTGTCAGAGATTCTTAACTGGAGAGGGATGCTGTGGCCCTACTGGGCTGAGGTGGAAGATTGTGGATTGTTTGCTGAGGTGGAAGATTGTGGATTGTTTGCTGAGGTGGATGGTTGTAGATTGTTTGCTGAGGTGGATGATTGAGGCTCTGGAACTAAAGTTATTGGTTGTACTGTAGTAGTGAGAAATTCTGTAATGTGTCTTTGGTCTCTTTTTACCCTACCATCTTTTGCCCTACCATCACCCTGGCTGATTGTAGGGCATCATCAGCTGCTATAGGCCCCTGAAGAACAAAGGAAAAATAGGGTTACACTCATTAGACCTCCTAAAAAGCCAACCAAGTTTTCTATTTACTGCAGTTATCATTGCTTGTTATGTAAATGTGTGGAGAGGGTTGATGTGACCCTGTACATTACCTATGCAAACATATGACAGGTAGTTCCACACCTGTTACCTGCCACAACTATCACCTGCCTCCACCAAAATCACTATCACCTGCACTGGTAAATAACATAATTTACCAGTCAAGACAAGATTTTTTATTAAATATGTCCATAGGAATACCCATCATAATATGAGTGCAAACTATCTAAGAAAACATGAAAAAATAATAAAAATCACGAGAAAAGCTTTTCAAGGCTCAACTTATGTTCTTGTTGTGATGACCCAAGGATCATTGTATCCATCTCACTGCTTTGAAATTAACTAACCCCTGTGGTTTAGCGCTTCTATTTGATTATAATAATAATAATAATTTGAAATTAACTGCTAGAATGCTTTTGCAAATACAAAATATTTAGTACATATTATTAGATTTATTGCAATAAAAAATATAGTTTCCCTTTCATTTTCTATAATAAAAATATCAGTAAGTACCAGAGTGTGGTCAGAGGCTTGTGCATTGGTGACCTTTCACCACCACCACGTAAAGTCTTTTTTTTTTTTTTCCACAAAATACGAGTGTACCAACTAAACTAATGCACAAAGGTATGTGAAGTAGGTACTACATACACATAACATCCAAGTTCCTTTCATTTTTTTAACCTTTATTATGCAAAGGAAAGCAGAGGGTATATACAGTGCCTGCAAAAAAATCTATTCATGTCCAACACAAAAAATATCTATACTCGAGATTTTGGTGCATTCATTTCACTCGCGTTTCCGCCATAGGAAAATCTATACATGTCCAACACAAGATTTTGGTGTATACATTTCACTCGCGTTTTCGCCATAGGAAAAGTGTGATGACGTAGTGTACTGGAGCCCGTCTTGCTCCATTGTTCCCCATCATGCCATGCTTCAGTGCTCTGCCAGAGCTCAGTGAGGAAGGAGGCCTGCTATATCTCCGCTCCAAGTGGTCAAAATGTGTTCTCTGCAATTGAAATTTCAATTGCAGAGAAGACCTGTGCACTCACCCTATTAGAACAAGGCATGTCTGTGATACGTGTAGCCGCAGACCTCAAGGTGACGAGGATGGCAATTTACAACCTCAAGAAAGCAGTTGCCTCACTCCCTTTCACTTTGCACCCAGATAGTCACCCCTAAACCCCCAAATAAAGAAACACTGGTGCTGTCTTTGATGGACTGTTTCGTCCTGAATATCTGACATTTGTAAAGTACAGCAGTGGATGGTTGAAATTATTTTCAACAAAGAGTGCATTACTTTACTTGTATTCCTCTAGCAAAGAATGTGTAAAGGTTAATTTTATATTTTTTATTTGTAGTCGCAGAGCTATGCGACTTTTATTGCGTTTATTGTATCGTAAAGTTTTTTTCAGTGGTTGTAACACTACCTCTTGTAAACTATTCAATTGCTCTACCACTCTGGACTTTAGGAAGCTCCTTCTCTTCATTTTATAGTTATGGTGTTCTGCCAGTTGATTGGGGTTAAAAATTTTAGTTAATTCTATCACATTCTTTAAAATTTTAAATGTTATTGTTGCTGTAACTTCATGTTAGAGATGTACACGTTAGATCTGTTGCTCAGACAATTTATGTTCATGTTTTTTATTTATTTTTGAGCTTCAGAGCAGAAGATATACAAGAAACAACCCACAGACATTAAACAAAAACAACACAAGATTAAATCAAAACAAGGGAAAAATGATAAAATTTTCTTTGGATTTTTAACCCCGGAGGGTTAGCCACCCAGGATAACCCAAGAAAGTCAGTGCATCATCGAGGACTGTCTGTCTTATTTCCATTGGGGTCCTTAATCTTGTCCCCCAGGATGCGACCCACACCAGTCAACTAAAACCCCAGGTACCTATTTGCTGCTAGGTGAACATGACAACAGGTGTAAGGAAACACGTCGAAATGTCTCCACCCCGCCGGGAATTGAACCCAGGCCCTCCGTGTGTGAAGGAAGAGCTCTAGCCACCAGGCCACCGCAGTAAAATTGAGATGTATGAGGCTGCTGCTAGTATGACACACCATACTGCTTAACCCTTTAAGGGTCCATGCTGTAGTTCTACGGCTTTGAAGCCAGGGTCTGTGCCGTAGTTCTATGTGATGAGCTCAGCTCACTCAGATAAACTGTCAGTGGTACATTTGGGCCTAGATATGAGAGGATGGGTTGATGCAGTAAGTGTGTATCACATAAAACAAACCTGCAGCATACAGTGCTTAATGAGAAAAAAACTGCGACAGTGTATTTGGTTTAAAACAACAACTTTGCGGTGTATAGTTTTTATGGTTGTATTCTCGGTTTCTTGGTCTCATTTGATAGAATGGAAGATGTATTACAGAAATATACAAGGGGTAGCTTTTAACCCTTTCAGGGTCCAAGGCCATTTTTGGAAGGGGTGCACCAGTGTCCAAGAATTTAAAAAAAAAAAAATTCTTATTTTTTCTTATGAAATGGTAGAGAATCTTTTTCTGAAGGTAATAAAACAAAAAGTACAAAATTTGATTGAAAATTGACGAAATTATGCTCTCGCGAATTTTGATGTGTCAGCGATATTTACGTATCGGCAATTTTGCCGACTTTGACTCCCATTTTAGGCCAATTCTATTATTCCAGTTGACCAAATTCTTAGCTATTTCACTAGTACAGTGGTACCCCGGTTTACGATGGTCCCCAAACTCACCCTTTTATGTAAGTTTATTTTTTTAAATGCTTTTGTAAGTGTAATTTTGGGGGTCTAAAAGGACTAGTCTATTTTACAACTTTTCTTAAGGAGATAAATTCGTTTGGTAATGGCACTTGAACAGCATTCTGGAATGAAAAAATATCGTAAACCGGGGTACCACTGTATTACTTCTATTATATCGATTGAGCACAAGAAATTGCCCAGTCAACTGTTTCAACTACAAAATAAAGTGATTGGAAATTGGTAATTTAGCCAATTTAACTCAAAGTTCAAAATATTCCAATTTCAAAATAGGGTGCAGAATAAACAATGCAGGTATTCCTGGCACTAAACTAACATTTCCTCTGTTCATTAGTTACGTTTTCAGTCTTTACAAATGAATTCCATTTTTATTTTTTATTCACATAATGAATTTTTATTCAAACCAAAAAATGGAAGATTTACTGTTATGCAATATTGTAATAATTGTACAAATAATATCACCACATTTGTGAATGTATATTAGACCCACCAGCTGGCGCGTATTAGATGTGTGAGGTCATTTGTTTACTCAACATCAGCAAAAATTTAACATTTCCGCTACTTTGAGCTCAGTTTCCAGCCATTTCCAGTACTAAAACCAATCAAAATCATCTCTATACCTGTAATATATCTTCCATTCTATCAAATGAGACCAAGAAATCGCAAATACAGCTATAAAAATTATACGAAAAAACACTGCAAAGTCGCTGTTTTAATCGAAAATTACGTTTTTTTTTTATATCATTATACACTGTGTGCTGCAGGATTTGTTTTATGTGGTGTACACTTACCACATAGATGTATTCTCTCATATCTAGGCCCAAATTTACCGTTCAAAGCTTATCTGAGTGAGCTGAGCTCATGACGTAGAACTACGGTTTGGACCCAGAATTCAAAGCTGTAGAACTACAGCACGGACCCTGAAAGGGTTAATATCCATATATTTCTTTCAGCATTGTATTTACAAAATGTAGGACACTCACTAAGGCTGGTTGAGTACACTCTTAATGTACTGGTCTATTTTGAGGTGAAAAACCAATTGCAGTGATTGAATCTGCTCTTACTAATTATCATTTGGCTGCCTTATTGCACTTTGTAAATACTATATTGGTGAAGGAAATACAGTGGTCCCTTGAGTTACAATAATTTTGAGTTATTGTGAAATCATTGAGTGCCAATTAAAAATTTGGAATGAAATACTCTATGATGGTTGATAAGTGTGGGTGGGCCTCAGCCCGCAGACAAGACAAGGTCTTAAATGGAGTAATGGAGGGGAGTAGGAGTGAGAGAGGGTGGAATTAAGGTAGGCAGGCAGGGGAGGAAGGAAGATAGTATGTGTAGCAGACGTGGGTGGTAGGAGACTGTGACAAGTGTAAATGTTAAATCTACATTTCTTTACCAATCTCTGTCTGCCTTGCTTCCTTCCTCCCTCCCTTTCTGCCTTTCTGACTCCTGACCTGCTCTGGGCTGTTCTGCTCTGCTCTGGCCTGTCCTGCCCTGCTCTGGCCAGTCCTGCCCTGCTCTGGCCAGTCCTGCCTGGCCTGGTCTGCTCTGGCCTGGCCTGCTTTGGCCTGTCCTGCTCTGGCCTGTCCTGGCCTGCTTTGGCCTGTCCTGCTCTGGCCTGCTTTGGCCTGTCCTGCTCTGGCCTGTCCTGACCTGCCTGCTCTGGCCCATCCTACCCTGCCTGCTCTGGCCCATCCTGCCCTACTTTCTCTGGCCTGTCCTGACCTGCACTGTCTTTGACCTGTACTGCCTGCTCTGGAATGTCCTTCCTTGCCTGCTCTATCTTGCATTACATGCCCCAGCCTGCCCTGCTTGCAATGCCTGCCTGCCCTGGCCTTCCCTGCTTGCCCTACCTGCCCTGTCTGCTGTGGTCTTCCTGCCCTGGCTTGGCCTGCCCTGCCTGCCCTGCCTCCTCTACCAATGCCTCTGGACTCACGAAATCGTAATGACACGATTGCAAACAAACCATACCACGGGTGGGGTTCGAACCCCACCCGTGGTATGGTTTGTTTGCAATCGTTTCATTACGATTTCGTGAGTCATGTGGACGGCTTTGAGGGGGACTTGAGCTAGAGTTCGTCACGGCCATGCTAGCGGGAGATTCGTCTGTAAAAACTTGCATTTGTGGACACAGTGGTGCCTATGCTAACCTTCCTATGGTGTAGAAATATACCTAGTTGGATGAATCTTATTGAAGCTAGCTGGCCTAGTGGCTTACGCGACGGTCTAGAGTTTTGAGACTCTCTGAGCGCGGGTTCGAACCCCACCCGTGGTATGGTTTTTTTAATGCCTCTGGATATTTTAAGCTTCACTTTGTGCTCTTCTTTAAGGGGGGCTCCTTGTCGCGGTAAAGAGGCTATCGGTCTGAGGAATTGGACCTCTTGGTCTTCTTCCTCAGACCGAACCTAATTACCCCCCAATCCCCCCTCCCCTTTCCCATCTTCCCCATCCTCCCTTTTCCATTTCCTCCTCCTCCTCCTCCTCATCCCTCCCTTATTTCCTTCCCATTTTTACCCTGGGAGCTTCTCTCCACAGGCTTTCTAGTTCCTAGGTAGGGGGAAGGGTACCGTGGTCCAAACCCATTCCGTTGAGGTTCTCGGCGGTGGTGTAGTTTGCCGTGGAATCTGGATCACCTGGGGATGTCCTGATCCCTCTCTGGTCTCCCGGGGGGTGGCCTTGGGTATCTTCGGGCGACGGGTGTATCTCTGGAGGCCACCTTCGGATTCCGGGGTGGTGGCCAAGGCGGTATGCTTTGTGGCGGATATCCGGCCGCCCTCTCTTTGTCCGCCGAGGTGGCTCGGTGGATGTGAGGTTGCTATCCTGGATTGCTGGTTTACTGGCATGAAGGGTAGGGTATGGCACGGGTTCCATGCAGCATCTGCACTACTTGCGGTGTTGAGGTCCTCTTGGGCGCGGAGGCGCCCCTTTTATTCCTCCAGGGGCTATTCCCCCGTTCCCCCTTTTTATTTTTTTTTTATTTTTTTTTTTTTTCTTTTTTTTTTCTTAAAAAAAAAGAAAAAATAACTAAATGGATCCCCAATTGTAAACCCCCCCCGGCCTTGATACCCACAGTTCTGACCCTCCTCGTTAATGGACGACTCTTGGACAACCTAATACCCCTGTCCTCTTGCTGGT
>WNWK01045498.1:0-14699 GCA_009830355.1 Cherax destructor
TAATTAATTTGATGATGTATGACTTTAGAGTATCTGGATCATTCGTCATACCTGAGAGATTATCTGGGGTGAAACCAGTGAAGGGGGAGCTTGTGGGGGAGGCAGCTGGGAGTTGCAGGCATCTGGAAGATAGGGAGGATGAGAGGGGCAGGGTGTTAGTGGTTGGAAGGGGAATCCCCCTCCAAAAGGACTTCAGGTAACAAGTCCTTATCTGGGGTTACTTCCCTTCTTTTTCTTTTAATGCCACTAGGACCAGCTTGAGAGTCACTGGATCCCTGCCTGGTGAAATAACTGTCCACAGTCCTCTGTTTCTGGCGCCTGTTTAATATTTTCCAAAAGTGCAACATGGCTCTGTCACTGAACTGGTTGCTCAGGGTGGTGTTTTTCAACAAAACTTTGTAACCTATTCCACATTCCACACATTTCCTTAATCACTGAAGAAGGCACCTCCTCCTCTCTCTCTCCCTTCTCCTGTGAAGCAATAACCTCAGCTCTGGTCTGATGCTGTTCCAGTTCCAGCTCTTGCAGCTCTTCAGTTGTTAGCTCTACCCTGTGCTCCTCCACCAACTCTTCCACATCCTCACCACTCACCTCCAACCCCACCCTGTTCCCCAATGTCACAATATCTTCCACAATATGTTCCACAACAGGCACACGTACGCCACTCTCATATTTTTCAACAATCTCTTTCTTCAGTTCGATAGTGTTCCTCACTCTCTTTACCACAGGGGTGCCACTAGGAAGCTTCTTTGTACCCATGGTGACTTATTTCACAGTGACAATCAATAAACCACCAATAAACACAACAAATTTATTGTGAATGTTTGAAAGAGCACGCTGGGTAATGTTCTCTCAATGGTAAACAATTCTTGACTGGCGTCCTGCGCAGGCGCAGGGCAGGCGCAGAGCAGGCGGACAGGTCTAATACGTTTCGCTATACGAGTCCATTTTTGCTACATGAAAGCGAAAAAAGCTTTCGTTATATGGGCCTTTCGTTAGTCGGGGGTCCACTGTACTCTTACATTGTGTACAAGTTAGTACAAAATAAACAAACAGCAACACTCCCATTCTCATGCAACACACTATTTTCAGAGTTAATGATAGTAATATTATTATTATCATAATAAAAAAGAAGTGCTAAACCCACAAGGGTCGTGAATAGCTATATATAGAGTGAAGGCATATGAAAGGAATATTTTTCTACAGTTATCCCTCAGTGTTTGACTAGAGAAACGTAATTCTTCCAACACTCCTACAAAGTCGCTTGGTAAACAAATATCATATTTCTCAATTTTTATTCTGTGGGTGTATGTATCATGTTTATATGCTATGTAACATGTTTTTTAAATAATTTTGAAGAAATTATAGATGAATTAATGAAAATGTCTATATTAACGTAAAATAAGACATTTAATGTGCCCAAGAGTGATTATTATTAGTACATATTACGTAATGTTTTCCCTCAGCCTGGCAACCACACCTACATAGCATATAAACAGCATGTTTATATGCTATGTAACGTGTTTCTTATATAATTTTGAAGAAAATATCATAGATGGATTAATGAAAATGTCTATATTGACGTAAAATTGGACATTTAATGTGTCCAAGAGTGATTATTACATAATAGAGAGATGTGCTCACAGAAAATGTAAACAAACCGGGTGGCGCGCACCGTATCTGAAAGACCGCTCGCCGTATACAAAAGTTTTGGTCATAATTTGAACTCGTATGAACGGAATGCCGAAAGGCGAAACACCAAAAAGCGGGGCCCTACTGTATATCAGATCACTTTTTAGTTATAGCTACAGTGAGAGTAAAAGGTAGATGGGATACAAGGAGAATGGAGACAGCAAGTAAGAGAGAAGTGAAGATTTATAAACTAAAGGAGGAGGTGGTTTGGGTAAGATATAAACTACTGTTGGAGGACAGATGGGCTAGTGAGAGTATAGGCAATGGGGTAGAAGAGGTATGGGGTAAGTTCAAAAATATAGTGTTAGAGTGTTCAGCAGAAGTTTGTGGTTACAGGCGAGTGGGTGCGGGAGGGAAGAAGAGCGATTGGTGGAATGATGATGTATAGAGAGTAGTAAGAGAGAAAAAGTTAGCATATGAGAGGTTTTTACAAAGTAGAAGTGATGCAAGGAGGGAGGAGTATATGGAGAGAGAAAGAGAGGTTAAGAGAGTGGTGAAGCAATGTAAAAAGAGAGCAAACGAGAGGGTGGGTGAGATGTTATCAACAAATTTTGTTGAAAATAAGAAAAAGTTTTGGAGTGAGATTAATATGTTGAGGAAGCCTAGGGAACGAATGGATTTGTCAGTTAAAAATAGGAGAGGAGAGTTATTAAATGGAGAGTTAGAGGTATTGGGAAGATGGAAGGAATATTTTGAGGAATTATTAAATATTGATGAAGATAGGGAAGCTGTGATTTTGTGTATAGGGCAAGGAGGAATAACATCTTATAGGAGTGAGGAAGAATCAGTTGTGAGAGTGGGGGGAAGTTCGTGTGGCAGTGAGTAGAATGAAAGGGGGTAAAGCAGCTGGGATTGAAATGTTAAAGGCAGGTGGGGATATAGTTTTGGAGTGGTTAGTGTTTTTATTTAACAAATGTATGGAAAAGGGTAAGGTACCTAGGGATTGGCAGAGAGCATTACCTGGAGTTTACCTGGAGAGAGTTCCAGGGGTCAACACCCCTTCAGCCCAGTCTGTGACCAGGCCTCATGTTGGATCAGAGCCTGCATAGTTCCTTTGTATAAAGGCAAAGGGGACAAAAGAGAGTGTAAAAATTATAGGGGAATAAGTCTGTTGAGTATACCTGGTAAAGTGTATGGTAGAGTTATTATTGAAAGAGTTAAGAGTAAGACGGAGAGCAGGATAGCAGATGAACAAGGAGGCATTAGGAAGAGTAGGGGGTGTGTAGACCAAGTGTTTGCAGTGAAACATATAGGTGAACAATACAGTGGAACCCCGGTTAACAAAAAAAAATCATTGCAGAAGCCTGCTCAAGTGCCATTACTGAACGAATTTACTTCCTTAAGAAAAAATGTCATTTAGGTTAGTCTATTTCAGACCCCCAAAAATACACTTCCACAAGCACTTACAATATTATACTTACATAATTGCATGATTTCCGGGGTGTTCGTTAACCGGGGTTCCACTGTATTTAGATAAGGGTAAATAGGTGTTTGTGGCATTTATGGATTTGGAAAAGGCATATGATAGGGTGGATAGGGGGGCAATGTGGCAGATGTTGCAAATGTATGGAATAGAAGGTAGGTTATTGAAAGTGGTGAAAAGTTTTTACAAAGATAGTGAGGCTCAGGTTAGAGTATGTAGGCGAGAGGGAGATTATTTCCAAGTAAAATTAGGCCTTAGACAGGGATGTGTGATGTCACTGTGGTTGTTTAATATATTTATAGATGGAGTTGTAAGAGAAGTGAATGCTCGGGTGTTGGCAAGAGGTGTGGGGTTAAAAGATAAAGAATCTAACGCAAAGTGGGAGTTGTCACTGTTGCTCTTTGCTGATGACACTGCTTTTGGGGTATTCTGAAGAGAAGTTGCAGAGGTTGGTGGATGAGTTTGTAAGGGTATGTAAAAGAAGGAAATAAAAAGTGAATATAGGAAAGAGTAAGGTGATGAGGATAACAAAAAAAAAATAGATAACAGAAGATTGGATATCAGATTGGAGGGAGAGAGTATGGAGGAGGTAAATGTGTTCAGATATTTGGGAGTGGATGTGTCAGCAGATGGGTCTTTGAAGGATGAGGTGAATCATAGAATTAATGAGTGGAAAAAGGTTAGTGGTGCACTGAGGAGCTCGTGAAGACAGAGAACTTTATCCATGAAAGCAAAGAGGGGAATGTATGAGAGTATAGTTATACCAACACTATTGTATGGGTGTGAGACATGGGTTGTGAATGTTGCAACAAGGAGAAGGCTGGAGGCAGTTGAGATGTCATGTCTGAGGGCAATGTGTGGTATGAATATAATGCAGAGAATCCGTAGTTTGGAGATTAGGAGGAGGTGTGGGATTACCAAAACTATTATCCAGAGAGCTGAGGAGGGGTTATTGAGATGGTTTGGACATGTAGAGATGATGGATCAAAATAGAATGACTTCGAGAGTGTATAAATCTGTAGTGGAGGGAAGGCAGGGTAGGGGTCGTCCTAGAAAAGGTTGGAGGGAGGGGGTAAAGGAGGTTTTGTGTGCGAGGGGCTTGGACTTCCAGCAAGCGTGCATGAGCATGTTAGATAGGAGCGAATGGAGACAAATGGATTCTAGGACTTGACGTGCTGTTGGAGTGTAAGCAAGGTAACATTTATGAAATGTTTCAGGGAAACCGGCAGGCCAGACTTGATTCCTAGAGATGGGAAGTTTTTTTTTGTCGGGCCACCCTGCCTTGGTGGGAAATGACCTATGTGTTAATATAAAAAAAAACTTACTGCTAGGTGAACAGGGACAGCAGGTGTGTGGTGACTTAACACCTTGATACTTACTGCTAGGTGAACAAGGACAGCAGGTGTAAGGAAGCATGCCCAATGTGTCCACTATGCCAGGAATCAAATCATGGACATAGTGTGTGAGGCTAGAGCATTGCCAACTGAGCCTCAGGACACCCAGAAGAGTCTTAAGTGATTTATTTCCACTGGGGTCATTGTAATATCTTATTATTTAAAGCCCAGTTGTGAGATACACTAGAAATCAGTCATGGTTATAACCATAAAAATTAAAACAGCTAAGTAACTCAACTGTGTGAAAATTAGTTACAATAATAGGATGTACAATAGGAATGATGTGAAGTGAGTTATTGACATGAATATTAAAGAGAGGATCAGCTTGCAATAATAGTTACACCAATGTTAACTACAGTGGACCCCCGGAAATCAAACATTCTTCATTCCAGAATGCTGTTCAAGTGCTGTTACCAAACGAATTTATTCCCATAAGGAATTATGTAAACTAGATTAGTCCGTTTCAGACCCCAAAAAATACACCTATAAAAGCACTTACAATAATAAGCTTACATAAAAGGGCGAGTTGGATGTGTTCGATTTCCGAGGGTTCACTGTATACTAGAAACCACTCTCCTCCCTTTCTATAGCTTCATTTATTAGGTACCTTTCTGTGGTATTTTCATTAGGTACCTATTAGGTCTCTTGTACAAACTCATTCTGAAACTGGCTTTGATATGTTCAGGGAGTCTGTTCTATATCTTTATTGCTTTATAATAAACAGTGTTCGAAGCTTGACTACCTTCTGTAAGTACAGTGGAACATTGGCTTATGAACGCACCACTATGCGAAATTTTCAGGATACGAACCATCGTTCAGTTGATTTTTTGCTTCTGTATACGTGCAAAATTTCAGGATGGGTACTTTCTCCTCAAGGAAGGTTCTTTAAATAAATAAATAAATAAAATACAGTGGTACCTCGAGTTACGATATTTTTTCGTTCGAGAATGCTGTTCAAGTGCCATTACCAAACAAATTTATCCCCATAAGGAATAATGTAAAATAGACTAGTCCTTTTACACCCCCAAAAATATACTTACAAAAGCATTTAAAAAAATAAACTTACATAAAAGGGCGATTTTGGGGACCATCGTAACTCGAGGTACCACTGTATGTGTTTCTTTGCAAAGGTTACAATGTGTGTTTACATATAGTAGAGTGGACCCCCACAAATAGGCCGGTCTAATTATCGGCCGGCTCGAAAATCGATCGTTTTTTTGGCCCAATTTTTGCTGGATTATCGGCCGTTTCCCCGATTATTGGCCCACGTCCCAGACCTGTCCGCCTGCCCTGCACTTGTGCGCCTCGCCGCGCAGGTGTTGTGAGCTAGTCTAGCTTTATTTACACTTGAGTAAACAATACCCAGAGTGCTCATTCAAGCATTTCACAATAATCTTTTTGTGTTTATTACTTGTTTAGTGATTGTCACTGTGAAATAAGTCACCATGGGTCTAAAGAAGCTTCCTAGTGGCACTCCTGTGGCTAAGAAAGTGAGGAACACCATCGAAGTGAAGGAGATAGTAGTAAAATATGAGAGTGGAGTACATGTGGGGGAGCTTGCCAGGATGTACGGAAAAAACAAATCTACTATCACCTCTATCCTGGCAAAGAGAAAAGAACTCAAGGAAGCTGATGTTGCAAAAGGTGTTAATATGTTTGCCAAAAACAGATCAAAAGCAGTGGATGAGAAGTTGTTGGTGGTGTGGATCAACGATAAACAGATAGCGGGTGATAGTGTTTCTATGGCGATAATTTGTGAAAAGGCAAGGCAGTTGCACGCAGATCTAAGACAATGCCTGGAACCAGTGCTGATATGAGTGATTTTAAAGCCAGCGAAGGCTGGTTTGACAGATTTAGGAAACGTAGTGGCATACACAGTGTTGTAAGGCATGGTGAGGCAGCCAGTTCAGACAAACGTGCAGCTGAAAAGTTTGTCAGTGAATTTAAGGGGTTTATAGACACTGAACAGTTCAAACCCCAACAAGTGACCCTGACTCTGACGACCCTGTGCCTGTTGTGGAAGATATTGTGGCATTGGGGAACAGCCTGGGGTTGGAGGTGAGTGGTGAGGATGTGGAAGAGTTGGTGGAGGACCACAGGGTAGACCTAACTACTGAAGAGCTGAAAGAGCTTCATCAGGAACAGCATAAGATGACAGAAGAGGAAATTGATTCACAGGAGGATGAACAGGGTGAGGTAGTAACTTCTTCAGAGATTAAGGAAGTGTGTGTTCTATGTGGACTAAGTTGCAGACATTTGTTGAAAAACACCACCCTGAGCAAGGTGAAATAAGCCATCTCTGCAACCAGTTCAGTGACAGAGCCATGTTGCACTTCAGGAAAATGTTAAAGAGGCGCCAGAAACAGAGCACTCTGGACAGTTATTTTGTATGACAGGGTTCTAGTGACTCTCAAGCTGGTCCTAGTGGCATTAAAAGAAAAAGAAGGGAAGTAACCCCAGATAAAGACTTGTTACCTGAAGTCCTTATGGAGGGGGATTTCCCTTCCAAACACTAACCCCTCCCCCTGTCCTCCTCCCTATCTTCCAGATGCCAGCAACTCTCTTCAATAAAGGTAAGTAAATGTTATTTATTATTATGTTATTTATTATTTATTATGTATTTATAATTATGTATTTATAATTATGTATTTATAATTATGTATTTATAATTATGTATTAATAATGTTGGTTTGTGTATGTAGAAATATAATTAATATTTATATTTATTATTTTTTAATATTTTTTGGTGTCTGGAACGGATTAATTGTATTTACATTATTTCTTATGGGAAATAATGGTTCAGAAATCGGCCAGTTCGATTTTAGGCCTAGCTCCTGGAACGGATTATGGCCTATTTCCGGGGGTCCACTGTAATATGATTGGAGCAAAGAAAGCCACTATCATGCTGAGGCATTTCGGGCAGACTTAACCTAATACAGTGGACCCTCGCTATTCGAACATTCTTCATTCCAGAATGCTGTTCAAGTGCTGTTACCAAACGAATTTATTCCCATAAGGAATGATGTAAATTAGATTAGTCCATTTCAGACCCCAAAAAATAAACTTATAAAAGCACTTACAAGCCTGGTCACAGACTGAGCTGCAGGGGCGTTGACCCCTGGAACTCTCTCCAGGTAAACTCCATGTAATAAACTTACATGAAAGGGCGAGTTTGGAGTGTTCGAATAGCGAGGGTCCACTGTACAGTGGTACCTCAACATACGAGCAACTCCCAAGCCGAATAATTATGTAAGTGTATTATTGTAAGTGCATTTGTAAGTGTATTTTTGGGGGTCTGGAATGGATTAATCTAATTTACATTATTCCTTATGGGAACAAATTCGTTCGGTATCGGTACTTGAACAGCATTCTGAAATTAATTAAGCATGTAACACGAGGTACCACTGTACTTATAGACTACAAGTCTAGACAGCCTATTGAAGTTTCTCTTTACTGTTATTATTATTATTATTACTACTATTATACTATTGTATTTTTATTACTACTATTACAGTGGTCCTTTGACTAGCGGTGATTCCGTATAGCGGTGAATTCTTGTAACAAGCGATTTTGTTGGTAAATACAGTGGACCCTCGGTTAACGAATACCCCGGAAATCGTGCAATTATGTAAGTATAATTTTGTAAGTTCTTGTGGAAGTGTATTTTTGGGGGTCTGAAATAGACTAACCTACGTGAAATTTTTCCTTAAGGGAGTAAATTCGTTCGGTAATGGCACTTGAGCAGACTTCAGGAGTGAAGTTTTTACGAAACTCGGGGGTCCACTGTATTTCCCTCCTGTAGAGGCTATTCCCTCATGTAGCGGTCCGTACCAGACCTGTCCACCTCGCCGCGCAGGATGCCAGTCTAGCGTTGTTTATCATTGAGAGAACATTACCCAGCACGCTCTTTCAAACATTTCTCAATTAATTTATTGTGTTTATTGCTGGTTTAGTGATTGTCACTGTGAAATAAGTCACCATGGGTCCAAAGAAGCTTCACAAGTCGATAAAGTGTAGCAATGAAAATAAGTCACTCTGTCTGACTTTTTTGGGTTATCCTAAGTTTTCTACACATATGCTGCTATGTATGATAATGTTATGGGGTATTATGGACTTGTTATGGGGGCTATGGAACCCAGCATGTATTGTTGTAATTAAATAACATATGAATGCCTAATTATATTGAATTAATCAGCAGTACTGCTCAGGAGAGTTTAAAATATTTGGCCAGTCTTAAAAGCTTAAGGGCTGATTTAACTGATTTTCTCAATATAATAGGTTATATAAATAATGCACACATTTAATTAAGTATTAAAATATAGTTGCATGTCTCATTGTAATAACTTAAGATATTGAGAGTACATGTAGAGGATATGCAAAGTGATGTGTTCTTGTTTAAGGGGGAGGAGCTTAGAGAGATGTTGTTGTTCCCACAATGCCCTTCCTGAGAACAATGGCGGCTAGAGTGAGCTGTTGTTGCTGGTGCTTATCTATAACTTGACTTCAGGGCTGAATGAGTGCCCAAAAGGTAATGGGGAGGGTTGTAGATCGATGTTACCATGACATTCTGTGATCTTCAGTGTATCAAGACACTGGAGGGTTAAGAAATGTTGAGAAAGAGAGAGTTGAAGGTGGCAGCTGAGCCATGTGCTTTGGGAAAGGCTGATTATATGTTTAGGAGTGGAGACCTGTATATTATATGTATATACTTCTTAATATAGCTCTATTTTTATAATGTTGGTTTAAATAACCTTTAAGAGGAATGAAAAAGAATTAAGTTTTCAGATGCAGCAGCTAACCTGAGTAAGTATCTTTTAGCCAAATATGTCTTCCTTTTACCCTAAGACCTTTTAAGTAAATACCCTATGCTAGTTATGGGGGCTATGGAACCCAGCATGTATTGTTGTAATTAAATAACATATGAATGCCTAATTATATTGAATTAATCAGCAGTACTGCTCAGGAGAGTTTAAAAGATTTGGCCAGTCTTAAAAGCTTAAGGGCTGATTTAACTGATTTTCTCAATATAATAGGTTATATAAATAATGCACACATTTAATTAAGTATTAAAATATAGTTGCATGTCTCATTGTAATAACTTAAGATATTGAGAGTACATGTAGAGGATATGCAAAGTGATGTGTTCTTGTTTAAGGGGGAGGAGCTTAGAGAGATGTTGTTGTTCCCACAATGCCCTTCCTGAGAACAATGGCGGCTAGAGTGAGCTGTTGTTGCTGGTGCTTATCTATAACTTGACTTCAGGGCTGAATGAGTGCCCAAAAGGTAATGGAGAGGGTTGTAGATCGATGTTACCATGACATTCTGTGATCTTCAGTGTATCAAGACACTGGAGGGTTAAGAAATGTTGAGAAAGAGAGAGTTGAAGGTGGCAGCTGAGCCATGTGCTTTGGGAAAGGCTGATTATATGTTTAGGAGTGGAGACCTGTATATTATATGTATATACTTCTTAATATAGCTCTATTTTTATAATGTTGGTTTAAATAACCTTTAAGAGGAATGAAAAAGAATTAAGTTTTCAGATGCAGCAGCTAACCTGAGTAAGTATCTTATAGCCTAATATTGTCCTCCTTTTACCCTAAGACCTTTTAAGTAAATACCCTATGCTAGTACATGTAGAACCTTGATGATAAATAAGGGAAAAATAACATAACAGATAATCTATGTATAACTAGTTTAGGTAGTAGGTTGGTAGACAGCAACCACCCAGGGAGGTACTACCGTCCTGCCAGGTGACTGTGAAACAGAAACCTGAAACTGTTTTACATGATGGTAGGATTGCTGGCGTCTTTTTTCTGTCTCATAAACACGCTGGATAACAGGTATATCTAGCTACTTCTACTTACACTTTAGGTCACACTACACAGGCATGCACATGCATATACAGTGGTACCTCGACTTACGATGTTATCATCTTACGTTATATTCGATAACCGATATTTATAACGTAAGAAATTTGAATGCGACTTACGATGTTTGATTCGTCTAATGACATTCGTACCGGACGTGTCCGCTTGGCGCCCAGCTGAGCGCGCACTCCAGGGAGCGTCAGTGTGCCATTGTTTACAAGTGAGAGCGACCACCCACCCACACCCACGCATTCATACCAGTATATTGTCATTATTCCACTGTTTTTAGTGCTTGCAACTGCTAAATAAGCCACCATGGGCCCCAAGAAAGCTCCTAGTGCCAAGCCTGTGGTAAAGAATGTACAGGGAGTGAAGCATTTATGCAGGGAGTGTAGCATTTATGCAGGGAGTGTAGCATTTATGCAGGGAGTGTAGCAGGCATGCAGGGAGTGTAGCAAAGATGCAGAGAGTGTAGCAGGGATGCAGGGAGTGTAGCAGGCATGCAGGGAGTGTAGCAGGCATGCAGGGAGTGTAGCAGGCATGCAGGGAGTGTAGCAAAGATGCAGGGAGTGTAGCAGGGATGCAGGGAGTGTAGCAGGGATACAGGGAGTGTAGCAAAGATGCAGGGAGTGTAGCAGGGATACAGGGAGTGTAGCAAAGATGCAGGGAGTGTAGCAGGGATGCAGGGAGTGTAGCAAGGATGCAGGGAGTGTAGCAAGGATGCAGGGAGTGTAGCAAGGATGCAGGGAGTGTAGTAGGCATGCAGGGAGTGTAGCATTCATGCAGGGAGTGTAGCATTCATGCAGGGAGTGTAGCATTCAAAGAAAAAGGCCAGTAACCCCAGAAAAGAACTTGGTACCTGCAGTGTTAATGGAAGGGATTCCCTTCCAAACACTAGCATACTACTCCACCTTCTCCCCTCCTCCCGTCCTCCACACATCAACAACACTTCAATAAATGTAAGTGACATGTTATTGTTCAATATTTGCATGTGTATTTAGGTATTCTTTATTAAATTATTTATTATTTAATGTCAAAAAGTTCTAAAAAATATTTTATTTAACTACTTTTGGAAGTCTTGGACGGATTAAATTTATTTCCATTATTTCTTATGGGGAAAATTGATTTGTCTAACGATTGTTTCGCCTTAAGATATGCCCTCTCTGACGGATTAATATCGTAAGTCGAGGTACCACTGTATATACATACACACATCTAAGTTTTTCTTCTTTTTCTTAATAGCTCTTGTTCTTTTTATTTTCTCTATTGTCCATGGGGAAGTGGAAAAGAATCTTTCCTCCATAAGCCATGCCTGTCGTATGAGGCGACTAAAATGCCGGGAGCAATGGGCTAGTAACCCCTTCTTCTGTACAAATTTACTAAAGAAGAGAAGAAGAAAAACTTTATAAAACTGGGTTGTTTGAATGTGCGTGGATGTAGTGCGGATGATAAGAAAGAGATGATTGCTGATGTTATGAATGAAAAGAAGTTGGATGTCCTGGCCCTAAGTGAAACAAAGCTGAAGGGGGTAGGCGAGTTTCAGTGGGGAGAAATAAATGGGATTAAGTCAGGAGTATCTGAGAGAGTTAGAGCTAAGGAAGGGGTAGCAATAATGTTGAAGGATCAGTTATGGAAGGAGAAGAGGGAATATAAATGTGTAAATTCAAGGATTATGTGGATTAAAATAAGGGTCGGATGCGAGAAGTGGGTCATAATAAGCGTGTATGCACCTGGAGAAGAGAGGAGTGTAGAGGAGAGAGAGAGAGAGATTTTGGGAGATGTTAAGCGAATGTATAGGAACTTTTGAACCAAGTGAGAGAATAATTGTGGTAGGGGACCTAAATACTAAAGTAGGAGAAACATGTAGAGAGGGTGTGGTAGGTAAGTTTGGGGTGCCAGGTGTAAATGATAATGGGAGCCCTTTGATTGAACTTTGTATAGAAAGGGGTTTAGTTATAGGTAATACATATTTTAAGAAAAAAGAGGATAAATAAGTATACAAGATATGATGTAGGGCGTAATGACAGTAGTTTGTTGGACAACATATTGGCAGATAAAAGACTGTTGAGTAGACTTCAGGATGTACATGTTTATAGAGGGCCCACAGATATATCAGATCACTTTTTAGTTATAGCTACAGTGGGAGTAAAAGGTAGATGGGATACAAGGAAAATAGAAGCAGTAAGTAAGAGAGAGGTGAAGGTTTATAAACTAAAAGAGGAGGCAGTTAGGGTAAGATATAAACAACTATTGGAGGATAGATGAGCTAGTGAAAGTGTAGGCAATGGGGGCGAAGATGTATGGGGTAGATTGAAAAATGTAGTGTTAGAGTGTTCAGCAGAAGTTTGTGGTTACAGGCGAGTGGGTGCGGGAGGGAAGAAGAGCGATTGGTGGAATAATGACGTAAAGAGAGTAGTAAGGGAGAAAAAGTTAGCATATGAGAGGATTTTACAAAGTAGAAGTGATGCAAGGAGGGAAGAGTATATGGAGAGAAAAAGAGAGGTTAAGAGAGTGGTGAAGCAATGTAAAAAGAGAGCAAATGAGAGAGTGGGTGAGATGTTATCAACAAATTTTGTTGAAAATAAGAAAAAGTTTTGGAGTGAGATTAATAAGTTGAGAAAGCCTAGGGAACAAATGGATTTGACAGTTAAAAATAGGAGAGGAGAGTTATTAAATGGAGAGTTAGAGGTATCGGGAAGATGGAGAGAATATTTTGAGGAGTTGTTAAATGTTGATGAAGACAGGGAAGCTGTGATTTCGTGTATAGGGCAAGGAGGAATAACATCTTGTAGGAGTGTGGAAGAGCCAGTTGTGAGTGTGGGGGAAGTTCGTGAGGCAGTGGGTAGAATGAAAGGTGGTAAGGCAGCTGGGATTGATGGGATAAAGATAGAAATGTTAAAAGCAGGTGGGGATATAGTTTTGGAGTGGTGGGTGCTATTATTTAATAAATGTATGGAAGAGGGTAAGGTACCTAGGGATTGGCACAGAGCATGTATTGTTCCTTTGTATAAAGGCAAAGGGGACAAAAGAGAGTGCAAAAATTATAGGGGAATAAGTCTGTTGAGTGTACCTGGTAAAGTGTATGGTAGAGTTGTTATTGAAAGAATTAAGAGTAAGACAGAAAGCAGGATAGCAGATGAACAAGGGGCTTTAGGAAAGGTAGGGGTGTGTAGACCAAGTGTTTACAGTGAAACATATAGGTGAACAGTATTTGGATAAGGGTAAAGAGGTTTTTGTGGCATTTATGGATTTGGAAAAGGCATATGATAGGGTGGATAGGGAGGCAATGTGGCAGATGTTGCAGGTGTATGGAATAGGAGGTAGGTTACTGAAAGCAGTGAAGAGTTTTTATGAGGATAGTGAGGCTCAGGTTAGAGTGTGTAGGAGGGAGGGGACTATTTCCAGTAAAGTGGGCCTTAGACAAGGATGTGTGATGTCACCGTGGTTGTTCAATATATTTATAGATGGGGTTGTAAGAGAAGTGAATGCGAGGGTCTTGGCAAGAGGTGTGGGGTTAAAAGATAAAGAATCAAATACAAAGTGGGAGTTGTCACAGTTGCTTTTTGCTGATGACACTGTGCTTTTGGGAGATTCTGAAGAGAAGTTGCAGAGGTTGGTTGATGAATTTGGTAGGGTGTGTAAAAGAAGAAAATTGAAAGTGAATATAGGAAAGAGTAAGGTGATGAGGATAACAAAAAGATTAGGTGACGAAAGATTGGATATCAGATTGGAGGGAGAGAGTATGGAGGAGGTGAATGTATTCAGATATTTGGGAGTGAACATGTCAGCAGATGGGTCTATGAAGGATGAGGTGAATCATAGAATTGATGAGGGGAAATGGGTAAGTGGAGCACTTCAGAGTCTGTGGAGACAAAGAACTTTGTCCATGGAAGTAAAGAGGGGAATGTATGAGAGTATAATTATACCAACACTCTTATATGGGTGTGAAGCATGGGTGATGAATGTTGCACCGAGGAGAAGGCTGCAGGCAGTGTAGATGTCATGTCTGAGGTCAATGTGTGGTGTGAATATAATGCAGAGAATTCGGAGTTTGGAAATTAGGAGGAGGTGCGGGATTACCAAAACTATTATCCAGAGAGCTGAGGAGGGGTTGTTGAGGTGGTTTGGACATGTAGAGAGAATGGAACGAGACAGAATGACTTCGATAGTGTATAAATCTGTAGTGGAGGGAAGGCGGGGTAGGGGTCGGCGTAGGAAAGGTTGGAGGGAGGGGGTAAAGGAGGTTTTGTGTGCGAGGGGCTTGGACTTCCAGCAAGCATGTGTGAGCGTATTCGATAGGAGTGAATGGAGACAAATGGTTTT
>WNWK01045499.1:0-14698 GCA_009830355.1 Cherax destructor
TTTTATTATAATCAAATAGAAGCGCTAAACCACAGGGGTTATACAGCGCTGCAGGTTATTGTAGGATGCAGGGGAGTGGGTTGTAAGGGAGATGGACGATTAGTAGGGATGGAGTGCAAGATGACGGTGGATAGTGCAGGGGAGGAGGGTAGCAAGAGATCGAGGTAGAAGGGACTGAGGGAGAGTGCTAGGAGGTATAATCTTCAGAGTTTGTGTAGTAAGTCAGTTTCTGTCAAAAAGTCAATGAGAGAGTCAGGATTAAAGGAGGGGCCATCTGCAAGAAGGAAGGTAAAGAAAGGGCCGCAGAGCGAAGACGTCGTTGGAGGTAAATTCTGCGTGCTCGTTGATAGAGTGGGCAGTCCAACAGGATATGTCGAACAGACACTGGAACCTGACAATGCTCACAGAGAGGGGCAGGGAGCCTCTCCATGAGATACCCGTGAGTAAGCTATGGTCGGCGAAGACGGGAGAGTGTAGTCTCCCAACCTCACATGGTGACAAGAAGAAGGCCAGAAACCTATAACCGGTTTAATAGAATGAGTTTGTTATTCAGCAGGTCAGACCAGCGTTGTTGCCAACGGGTGCGAAGGTGGGTAGCAATGACCGCAAAATAGTCCGGTGAAAGGAACACCCTATATGAAACTGGAAGGTCATGTACTGCTGACCGCGCAGCAGTGTCTGCCTGTTCATTGCCCTGTCCCGTCAACATGACCAGGGACCCAACAAAGACAATATCTTTATGTTTTAAAGATACGGCGTAACCAAAGGTGGATACGAAGAACTAGGGGGTGAGGTGTATCAATTTTACGGATAGCCTGTAAAGCACTAACGGAGTCTGAAACACCACAATGGTGATACAGGCATAGATGCACACGGATAAGTGCCACAAGAATGGCATACAACCCAGTCTAAATATGTTAGCCGAGGGTAACAGATCCCCTCGTACGACGCTGTCCGGAAACACTGCTGCGAATCCGACGCCGGCCAGATGACTTTGAACCATCGGGTATACTGCGATGGCATGGGAATGAGAACGGAAATGGTCTAGAAAGAAAGAGCGAGAAGCCGCCGTAGGCAGTTGGGCTCCAAGGAGAGGAATAGAACAGACACGGACAGCAGGAACTTCCTGCGGGGTAGGGGAAAGGGTGAAGCCACATGAACATATAAAGGCGGAAGCTGAAGGGAAGACAAGAGTGAATGCAGACGAAGAGAAAAGGGACAAGTAAAACAGGGCGACGAACAAATAACGAGCGTCTACTACATCTGTGACAATCCTATACATGGAAGGATCAGGAGGTCATGAGAGCGAACAAAAGCGAATGCAATGTGCATCACGACGATCGGACAAGGATGGAATGTTCGCTTCTACATAGAGGCTCTCAACCGGGAAGAACGAAAGCACCAAGGCATAAGCGTAATCCCTGGTGATGGATGGGATTAAGGCTGGAAAGAGTGGCAGGAGAGGCGCCGAATATATCTGGTCACCATAATCGAGTTTCGATGAATTAGGGCTGAATGTAGGCGAAGGAGAGTTCTACGATCAGCCCCCATGAAAGATGTGCGAGGTTTTAAGGAGGTTCAGCCGGCTATGGCAAGTCGCTTCAGAGAGGTAATGTGGAGGTTTCCAGGACAATCTGCGGTCAAACAGGAGGCCGAGAAACCTGACTGTATCACGTTCTGGGATACGTGAGCCGTATAGGTACAATGGATGATCAGAGACCACTGAACGTCTAGTGAACGTAATTTGATGAGTTTTGCCACTAGAAAACTTAAACCCGTGAGTGGTGGCCCAATCAGAAACCCGGTTGATGGCATGCTGGAGGGAAACTGCAATGAGGTGACAGTCAGCACCTGCACAAGTTATAGCAAAGTCATCCACATAGAGCCGATGACCAAATATTGGATGGGAGAACAGATGCCAGATTATTTATAGCAGAAAAAGTGTTGTGCTCAGAACACATCCCTGGGGACACTCTTCAGTTTTGGGCAAATTCCGGGAGAGTTCATTACGAACCCGGACCCGGAAATGTCTGTCAGTTAAGAAAGCCTTAAGAAAGAATGGTAAGTTGCCTCGGAGGCCCAAGGAGTGGGCCTGGGCCAAGATATTATATCTCCAAGTTGTATCATAAGCCTTCTGTCGGAAAAAAATAGCGATAATCGAATGGTTATTCGCAAAGGCATTACGTAATATACGTATCCCAAACGCAGCAAGGGGGCAATGGCAGAACGCCCCTACGGAAAATACTGACTAGGGGGGACCATTGTGAGTCTCTAACACACATCAAACGTCTATTAACTAGACGTTCCATTACCTTGCAAACTGCACTGGTAAGAGCGATGGGATGGTAGTGAGAGGGATCACCCCGTAGCACCTGGTTTTCGAAAAGGGAGAACAATAGCAGACTTTCCCCAAACTGGGGAATAACCCCTTTCGACCATATAAGATTAAAGAGTCGTAAGAGGACAGTAAGAGCAGACTGATGTAAATGCTGTAGCATACGAATATGTATGCCGTCTGGCCCAGCTGCCGATGATCGGCAAGCAGAGAGTGTTGCCTCCAGTTCTTGAAGGGTAAAAGGCACATTATAGGATTCTTCTCTAAGAGAAGAAAAATCTAAGGGCTTTAACTCGCTGGCAGACTTAGAAGAAAGGAACGAGGGGCATAGATGGAGCCCCTGAGAAATGCGGACGAGATGGTTACCAATTTCAGTGGCAACGGCAAGAGGGTGTGCTATATCGACACCAGCAACCTGAAGAACAGGAGCCGGGTCGGGGAGAATTTACCACTTAATTTCCGCACTTTCTTCCAGACTGCACTCATCGAGAAGCGAAGTGACCATAGAAACGTAATCTCGCCACCAAGTGCGTTTAGCATCACGTATGACACGACGAGCAATAGCTCTCTTCTGCTTGAAATCAAGGAGTCTCTCTGTGGTTCTGTTATATCGATACCTGCCCCATGCAGCACGTTTCAAACGCACTGCCCGAGCACAAGCAGGAGACCACCAAGGCACGCACTTTGAGGATGCTTGCCGAGGTTTGGGGAATAGAATGTAAGCCGCTGTGAAGATGGAGGACGAAAAGAGATGTAAAACCTCATCAATGGAGGAAGAGATAGGAACCTCATGAAAGGCAGTAAGATGTGCGTAAAGGTCCCATTTCGCCCGGTCAAATTGCCAGCGTGGGCAATGAGGAGGTGGAGAAAACAGAGGGACTTAAGGATGATTGGGAAATGATCGCTGTCATGTAAGTCCGGGAGGACAGACCAGGTGAAGTCAAGGACAGTAGATGAAGAGCAGATGGAAAGATCGATGCAGGAGAAAGAAGGAGTTCGGGGATCAAAATGGGTGGGAGTACCCGTATTTAAAACATGGAGGGAAGAGAAGCAAGAAATGCCTCCAACTGAATGCCACGGGAGTCACAGTGCGATCCTCCCCAGAGAAAATGGTGTGCGTTAAAATCGCCGAGTAATAGAAGGGTGGCGGTAAGGAAGAAACCAGAAAATCAACATCTGGGATAGACATTGCCGCGAAGGGGAGAGATATAAAGAACAGAGTGTATACCACTTATTCAAGTGGATACGGGCTGCGGTGTAATGTAAGGAAGAAGGAACATAGAGCTGACGGTATGGAACACCAGTGCGTATAAGAAGAGCACTTTCGTTAAAGGTTCCATCGGAAAAAGGATCCGATGAATATAACAAATCATAGCCTGAAAAGGGCCTGATAACAGTGGATTGTAATTTGGGTTCTTGCAAACAGACCCCAACAGGGAAAACTGAGAGAGCAACACCTGAAGCTCACCCGGTTACCCTGAGGCCTCGGATATTCCACTGTAAATAAGCCATGATTTATGGAGAGAAAGATATAAGTGGAAGTGAGAGGAATCTATGGACTAGGGTTAGAAAAGTCCACGTGTGGAGGCAGCGGAAGACCTGTAATCAGAGAAGGAGGAGGACGTTGTGAAGGAAGGGGGTTGAGACGAAGAAGAGAGATGAGGAACCTCAGGTGGAGTAGTGTCCATCATCTGTCCAGTCTCTGTAATATATTCTGCAATAGCTTCCAGTGTTTCGGAAGTCAAAGATGCAGAATGTGGGACTACATTAGAAATGGAAGAAGAGTGAGCAACGATCGGGAGTCTATAGACTGCACTAAAGTAGAGGGTGAGGAGATAGAAGAGGAAACTGTCGAAGGGGGTTGGGAGGGGGCAGGGGATGAAGGTAGTGTATGAGGAGGAGGATGAACCTCCACACACGTTATAGAACTAGTCAGAGGCGAAGGACCTGGCAGTAGGGATTTTTGCCGGGCTTATGAGAAGGAGGGGCGCTGAGGTTTAGATGAAGAACGAGGACGTGTAGACTCAGGATTGTGCGAGTGAGTAGAGGAAGGAGTGTGGACAGTATGGGAAGCCGAGGTAGGGACCTCGGAGCCAAGAATATCAAAAGGATTCGAGACAGGGTGATTGCGGATGAGGCAACCACAGAGGAAGCCGTGGAAGTTGGGACCCCAGAAGCGGGCGACGTTTAGCAATGCGAGAATAAGAAATACGGGAAGTTTCCCTTGAAGGCGAAGATGAGAGACAGCCATAGCATAGGAGAAGCCTTCCGCCTCTTTGAGACAACGGATTTCCCGCTCATTCAGGTAAACCTGACAACGGCGAGAATATGAAGGATGTGCCTCATGACAGTTAAGGCAAGAGGGAGGTAGAGTACAAGAAGAACTGGCATGGTCGTCAGCACCACAGACTGGGCATTCGGCCATGGACCTGCAATATTTTGCTGGATGACCAAAACGCCAGCAGTTTCTACACTGCTGCGGTGTAGGGGTCACCTTTCAAACTTGTAAACGTTGACCTGCAATGTAGACCGAAGGTGGCAGTTCTCGGCAGTCAAACGTTAGACGAGCTATATTGCAAGGATAACGTCTTCGCTTATTGGCTGGGAGGACAAAAGTGTCAACTTTAAGGATAGGGAGTTCTTGGAGCTCAAGCTGCTCGAAAATGTCATCACCACATGTCTGGAAATTCCGTTGGACAATGGTGTGGGGCAAAATGACAGAACCACAACAAGAATTGAGGGAATGGTGCTTGTCAATAGTAACAGGTGTATTGTCAATGGTCGTAAGAAGAGAAAGATCACGAGCTTGGCCAGCATTCTGGACCGTGATGATGCGAATGCCGCTCTTGAGAGCGTGAAATGAGATGTCTTTACCAACATGGCATAGCAGAGCCTTACCAATACTATGGTCTGAAAGATAGGTATTAGGAGAAGTTGGACGAAGAGTAAAAAACTTTGTCCATTGAGTAGTTTGAAACAGAGAGTTTAAGGGGAGTGAGTGACGAGCTGGTCGTTTCTGCGATAAACGAGAAGGGAGTGTCGAATCGTCATGTGTGGGTCTTGGTCGTTTTTGTGTGGGACCGGGGGTGGTCCGATGGGAGACGGGCGAGTGATTCGAAAATTGCCGCACCGTCGAGGGAGAAGCCGGAATCAAGGTCAGAGAAGAGCGAAGGTCAGACGTATCGAAAGGGCCAGTCGGGACCCTGGTACCTGAAGCAGGTGACGAACCAGCACCAGCAAGAGGTACAGGGGCATGAGAGGTGCCCAAAAGAGTCATCCGTTAAAGAGGCAGGGTCAGTACTGGGTGCGGTATCAGGAAGGGGCCCGGGGGTAGTGGGTTCATGGATTGGGTCAGCCATGGTTAGGTTACTTCTTTCTTTTTATTTTTAAGAAAAAAAAAGAAAGAAGAAAAGAAAATAAAAATAAAAAAGAATAAAAAAGGGAACGTGGAGGAATAGGTCCTAGGAGGAATGAAAGGGAGCGCAAATCCCTCCGTGCCCAAGAGGACCTCAACACCGCAAGTAGTGCAGATGCTGCATGGAACCCGTGCCATACCCTACCCTTCACGCCAGTAAACCAGCAATCCGGGATAGCAACCTCACATCCACCGAGCCATCTCGGCGGACAAAAGAGGGCGGCCGGATATCCGCCACAAAGCATACCGCCTTCGGCCACCACCCCGGAATCGAAGGTGGCCTCCAGAGATACACCCGTCGCCCGAAAGATACCCAAAGCCACCCCGGGTGACCGGAGAGGGATCGGGACATCCCAGGCGATCCAGATTCCACGGCAAACTACACCACCGCCAAGGACCTCAACGGAATGGGATGGACTACGATACCCTTCCCCTACCTAGGAACTAGAATGCCTGAGGAGAGAAGCTCCCAGGGTAAAACTGGGAAGGAAATAAGGGAGGGATGAGGAGGAGGAGGAGGAAAGGGAAAAGGGAGGATGGGGGAGATGGGAAAAGGGAGGGGGGATTGGGGGGTAATTAGGTTCGGTCTGAGGAAGAAGACCAAAGGTCCAATTCCTCAGACCGATAGCCCTCTTACCACGTCAAGGAGCCCCCTTAAAGAGGTGGACACTTCATAGAATTGCTATTAGCTTCTGGAAGCTGGTTGTTGTTTCTGGGTCGTCATTCCTTCCTTCCTTCCTTCCTTCCTTCCTTCCTTCCTACCTTCCTACCTTCCTTCCTGCCTTCCTACCTACCTTCCTTCCTTTCATACCATCCTTCCTTCTTTTCATCTCCTTCCTTCCTTCTGGTTTCTATATATACGCATATATAGTCACTGGACACTTCATAGAACTAATAATAGCTTCTGGAAGCTGGTTGTTGTGAGTGTGTGGACTTATAAATATGCTGAGTCAGGGTGCGGCTGCTGTCAAAATGACATATTATACCACCACTCGCCACCCTCTGCCTGTCAACACCCATGGGGTCCCTTGCTCTTCTTCCCCACAGTCCTTCCTACCTACTTACGTACCTACTTACGTACCTACTTACGTACCTACTTGCTTACCTACTTGCTTACCTACTTGCTTACCTACTTACCTATTTGCCTACCTACTTACCTACTTGCCTACCTACTTACTTGCCTACCTACTTCCCTTAGCGCTTGAAGCTGTGTGTGTGTGGACATCTAAATTTGCTGAGTCAGGGTAAGGCAGCTGTCAAAATGACATATTATACCATTACTCACCACCCTCACTGCTGTCAACCTGTCAACACAAAAGGGGACCCATGTCTGCTTCCCCACAACCTCCTTCCTTTCTTCCTTCATTCCTTCCTTCCTTTCTTACATATTTCCTTCCTTCCTTCCTCTCATCTCTTCCTTTCTTCCTTCATTCATTCATTCCTTCTTTTTTTCTTCCTTTCTTACTTCTTTTGTTCCTTCCTTCTTCACATCTCTCCTTCCTTTCTTTCTTACTTTTTTTGTTCCTTCCTTCCTCTCATCTCTCCTTCCTTTCTTTCTTCTTTCCTTCCTTCCTTTCCTCCTTCCTTCCTTCCTTTCATCTCTTCTTTCCTTCCTTCCTTTCATCTCTTCTTTCCTTCCTTCCTTTCATCTCTTCTTTCCTTCCTTCCTTTCATCTCTTCTTTCCTTCCTTCCTTTCATCTCTTCTTTCCTTCCTTCCTTTCATCTCTTCCTTCCTTCCTTCCTCTCATCTCTTCCTTCCTTTCTTTCTTTCTTCCTTCTTTCCTTCTGGTATCCTGGGCATTGCTTTCGGTCACAAACTCCTTAAAACCATGAAATTCATCTTCAGAGACACTTCCATCTGTGTTAGAGCTATCATTGAGGAAGAGAAGAGTCCCAGATTCGCCGGGAGTCAGATATTTCTTACGCTAGGATGCTGAACATGGACTACTGAAATGGCTTTCCCACAATGCACCACTGGCTGCCCGATTTTTTTTATACTGCGCACACTGACCACACAGACCCATTCTCTCACATGTGGGCCTACCAGCTTTCTCCCACTTGATTTGAGGCCGCTAGAATTTAGGCGTATAAATACGTCTGAAACATTGGCTCGTAAGACGTATATATACGTCCGAAACAGTCAAAGGGTTAAGCAGCATTCTGGAACGAATTTTCGGCGAAAACTGAGGGACCACTGTACTATTAGGATATTCAGTTCTCTTGTATTCATTGTAACTCCTAAATTTATATATAGAACCACCTAAGAGACTGTATGTAAAAACACTCAATTTGTCATTGCCTTATTAATCTTAAGTTAGTCTTAAGAGGCACATAAGTTTGCCCAAAATGCTCTTCATATTAAGGGGCTTTCTGCATGCACACCTAAATGTCATTTGCTTCTGTACAAACATTGTATCATGTTGAAATAAAGTATCTTATCTTATTAAGCACCCAGAAGTCAGTAATCTGGTCAATTTTACACAATTTTTGACAAAATCCGATTTAAAAACTGAGTCCCAAACAAACACTAGAGGTATTGCAGCAACCTTCTCTCTCCTATGTAACACTTGCCCTCCATCTTGAATCCACCATCAAACAAACATTCAACATTTTTTCCTATTTCTTGGTTAATAAATTATAATCAAGAATGCTAAGTCATGGTTTAGGCAACCACAATAATTAAAGCAGACCTAGTAAAAACAATGAAAACATTGTCCTGTGGAAAGAGGAGATAGGAGAACCCTAACCCTTTGACAGGTAATTCGCAAAAATCTGACTAAAAATGGCCCACTTTGAGGCCAATTTCTGGCCACTTCCAGTCTGAAACAGTTCAAAATTTTATTAGGATATCTTCCGATCTATCTAGTAACACTAAGAAACAGCCAACAAAACTTTGAAAACTACCCTAAAATATGCCACAGTTATTATCTTAACAAACAAAGGTCATGTTCCCATCATTTTTTTCATACTGCACACACTTGGAGCACAGTCCCATCTCTCATGTCTAGGCCAAAATTTGCCACTCCTAGCAAATTTGAGGGCATATTATTCATGCATAGATCTATGTAGGCAACACCCACCCCAATAATGAAGATGTATGTGAAAGACAGTGAAATGGTTAACCCTTTCAGGGTCGTGAGGCCCTCTCCCAAACGCGTTCTCAGGGTCGCAATTTTTTTTTTTTTTTTTTTCTTATGAAATGATAGAGAATCCTTTTCCGATGATAATGACACCAAAAGTATGAAATTTGATGAAAAACTAACGGAATTATGCTCTTGCAAAGTTAGTGGTATCGACGATGTTTACGCATCGACGATTTCGACCACTTTGAGGCCTATTTTCGGCCAATTCCAATGTTTCAGTCTACTAAAATTTTAGCTATTTTGCTAGAATTCCATTTGGTCTATCAACTGAGTACAAGAAACTGCCAATTTACTGATTTCAACTACCCAATAAAGTGGTCAGAAATTGGCAATTTGGCCAATTTCACACAAATTTCAAAAGATGGCAATTTCAAAATAGGGTCCAGACTAAACGAGAGACAGACATTCCTGGCACTAAAATAACATTTTATCTGTTCATCAGTCACGTCTCCAGGCTCCTCTTACATTACTTTTGCTTTCCATTTTGAAATTTTATTCTAACAAAAAATAGAAGATTTTCTGTTATGTATACTATTGCATCATTGTAAAAACGGTATAAATAATATCAGCGCACTTGTGCAAGAATATTAGACTCGCCAGTTGATGTGTATTGGACGCATGGCGTGATATGTTTACTCTTGAACATCGGCAAAAATCGAACATTTTCGCTATTTTGTGCTCAGTTTCAAGGTACTTGTCATTGTCAAACCAATCAAAATTATCTCTATTTCTGTAATATATATTCCATTCTATCAAATGAGACCAAGAAAACGAGAATACAAACATAAATACCATACGAAAATAGACTGCAAAGTTGCTGTTTAACCCTTTACCAGGCCACGCATCAAATTTGAGACACTGCAACATTTGCAACCTATATTCTGATAATATAAGCAATTCTAAGACATATTTATTTTTGTTCATTTGTCAAGTTTATTTATTTTAGGCGCCTCTTAAATACCCTCTATGGCAGAATCAAATATGAGGCACACCTGGCCTGGTAAAGGGTTAAAGCAAAAATATGGTCGGAGTTTTTTTTTCCTCATTAATCACTGTGTGGTGCAGAAATTTTTTTATACTGTGCACACTAACTGCACAGACCCATTCTCTCACATCTAGGCCTACTAGCCTGTTTCCGCTTGATTTGAGGGCACTAGAATTTAGGCATACTAGTACTGTACGTTAAAAACCCTGGTGTGTAAGCCGTACTAGTACGGCCGAAACCCTGAAAGGGTTAATGGTATTGTGTGGCAGCCTCCTAAGCAGTATCAATACTTCACTTCGGTTATGACCATCGAATGTTGATGTTGACACCAGAATGACAATATGATTATTTGAGAGTTTACTGTACAATCCACTCTATTTTCATTTGTGCTTCATAAGTTTCTAATAAGCCTTCAGATTATTGTATGTTTTGTACAGCAATTTTGAAATAAATAGAGATTGTAAAAATTATAGGAGAATAAGTTTACTGAGTATACCAGGTAAAGTGTATGGTATGGTTATTATTGAAAGAATTAGAGGTAAGACAGATAGTAGGACTGCAGATGAACAAGGAGGCTTTAGAGTGGGTAGGGATGTGTAGATCAAGTGTTTACATTGAAGCATATATGGAACAGTATTTAGATAAAGTTAGGGAATTTTTCTATAGCATTTATGGATTTAGAAAAGGCATATGATAGAGTGGATAGGGGAGCAGTGGCAAATGTTGCAAGTGTATGGAATAGGTAGCAAGTTACTAAATGCTGAAAAAGAGTTTTTATGAGGATAGTGAGGCTCAGGTTAGGGTGTGTAGGAGAGAGGAGATTACTTCCCAGTAAAAGTAGGTCTTAAACAGGGATGTGTAATGTCATGATGGTTGTTTAATATACAGTGGTCCCTGGTTTTCGCCGAAAATTCTTTCCCAGAATGCTGCTCAAGTGCCATTACCGAACGAATTTATTTCCTTAAGAAATAATGTCATGTAGGTTAGTCTATTTCAGCCCCCCAAAAATACACTTGCAACAGCACTTACGAAAATACACTTACATAAATGTTGGGAGTTTGGGAGATGCACAAAAACGGGGACCACTGAAAGGGGAAACCCCCGGATTTTGTACGTAATCCTTTCCCAGAAGGTCGTTCTAAACCAAAAAAGTCCGAAACCAAGTAATATTTCCCATAAGAAATACAGTAATGTAAATACAATTAACCGTTCCAGACACCCAAAAATATTCACAAAAATTCATTTTTTAAAGAATAACTATAGTTTTACATACACAAAACAATGATAAATAAATATAAATAAATATAAACATTACATACCTTTATTGAAGACTCTTATTGGCGTATTGAAGAAGGCGAGGAGGAGAGAGGGAGTTGAGGTTATTTTTTGGGAAGGGTAATCCCCCTCCAAGGACTTTAGGTATCAAAGCCCTCTCTGGGGTTACTTTCCTTTTTTGTCTTTTACTGGCACTAGGACCAGCTTGAGAGTCATTGGCCCCCTCAAAACTGTCCAGAGAGCTCTGTTTCTGGCGTCTCTAAGATTTGCCTAAATGGGACAAGGTTTTGTCACTGAACATGTTGCAGATATGGTTTTGTTTCAGCTTGGTCAGGGTGATATTTTTCAACTCATTCCACTTTGCACACATGTCTTAATCACTGAGGAAGGCACCTTTTTCCTCTCTTCCTCCTCCTCTGGAAGCAATTTCCTCAGCTTGGTCTGTTGCTGTTCTAGATGAAGGTCTTGCAGCCTTCAGTGTGGTCATCCACCAATTTCTTCCACATCCTGGCCACTCACCTCCAACCCCATGGACTTCCCAAAGATACAATGGGATTCCACAACAGGCGTAGGATTGTCAGGTCAGCCTCAAACCCTTCAAAATCCTTCGGGAAGGGTTTGTTTTTGGTTGATCCACAAACAATTTCCCAACATCTTCGATTGTTTCATTTCGGTTTTGTTAGCACATTTCCCCCTTTTTCAACATCAGCTTCCTTATTTTTTGTTTCTGCCAGGATGGAACTGACGTTGATTTGAACTTCCCATACATCCTGGGAAACTCGGCCACACGTACACCACTTTCGTATTTTCCCCACGAAATTCTTTCTTGAATTCTATCGTATTTCTCACCTTTACCAAAAGGGGTGGCACTCAGAACTTTCTTTTTTGGGCCCCCTGGTGGCTTATTTAGCAGTCGCAAGCACAAAAAAAAATGGATTATTACGAAATGTTTAGGGGTGAACGTGTGGAGTAATGCTCACTGAACGAAAAAGGCAGACTGGGGTCATGAACATAAGGAGCGGCCACACCCACGGGCAGGCGGACGCATCTGGTACGGACGATTTCCGAGCGGATGTACAAAAATAGGGGGGAAAATTTTGCTGAAGTGGTCGAAACTGAATTGACGATAACCGGACTGGACGAAACCGGGGCTCCACTGTATTATAATTGATTCAGTTTTGTTACTAGATGATAATTTAACCAACACAAACAAAATACCTTACCTAATTAATGTATACCAAGAAATCTGCTTAAAATTCAAAATTCAAATTCAAATTCAAAATTCAAAATTTTATTTCTTTGAATAGATACAATGTGTAGTTTATATGTAGTAAAATATTAAGTACAAAGAAAGCCACTAGCATGCATGAGCATTTCGGGAAGACTAATCCTAATGCTTACAGACTACTTAAAACTAGACAGGTTATGGAATGGTAAATTTTAATTATACATTACAGCCTCTCCTCATTTAAAGACGGAGATAGGGGCCTAAGACCCCGTAAAAAATTTCATCGCTAATCGAGGAATGACCCCTACTGACACTTCAAAAATGTCACCACCCCTCCCTTTCCCACCTTTCCTCTGTATAGCCCCAGCCCCACACACCCTACGATACCTCTCCATATATGTCAGTTTTTATTAATTTGGGCTTTCTTTTTTTCATTTTTCTGTCTGTCCCGATTGAATGACTTACTGACTGGACTGAATAGCTTACTGATTTGACTGAATAACTTACTGACTTGACTGAATAACTTACTGACTTGGCTGAATGACTTACTGACTGGACTGAATGAATTACTGACTTTTACTGAATGACAATGACTTGACTGAATAACTTCTGACTTGACTGAATGACTTACTAACTTGACTTACTGAAAAAGAGTGTATGTTTAGCATAACTTTCTTTTAAGGGGCGCAGTCACTTTTTTTTTTGGTGTTGTGACAAGTGTCAGATAACTGATGACAGTCAGTGACATTTGATAAATTGCACTGCTGCAGGGAACCCGCTTGTGTCATGTTTATTATTATGAAATAGTATGACATTTAAAAATGCCCCAGAGCCATTATTATTTATTAATTATTATTATAATTACCATCAACATACGTTGTTCACTGAATATAATAATTTCTAATTGTTGCCAGAGGCGCACCGAGAATGTAAATACACACACGAACACACCAGCTAACCCCTTTACTGTGAACTTTTGTTCTTCCATTCTCTTCCAAGTGCTCTTTTTTTTAATTTGTTGGAGCCCATCGTAACTCCGAGTGGTAAACGTACGCCTGTAAGTGTGAGAGGCTATATTACAAAAGAGGGCAACAAAACTTTTATAATTAATAAAATTTAAAAGTAAGAGAGAAATCAGTGTTGGATTTAGAAAGGGTTGTATGTGGAATCTCCATGACATTCATCAGTTCCCCAAAAATTTTAATGTTTTTTTAACAAAGGGTTTACTTAAAAAAAGGGGAAAAGTTTGATTTCCCAAAGTGCCCCCAAATTAAAGGGACCCCCCCTTTTTCCCCCCCCTTTTTAGGGAAAAATAACCCCCCAAATTTTTTAAAAAACCCCCTTTTTTAAATTTTTTCCCCTTTTAAAAATGCCCCTTTTTTTTTCATTTAACTAAATTCGAAAAAAATTTCCCCCGAAAACCCAAACTGGGAAAAAAAAGGAAAAACTTTTTTAAAAACAAAAAACCTTTTAAAAAAAATTTTTTTAAAAAAATTTTGGGAAGTCCTCCCTTTTTTTAGTTTAAAAAAATAAAAATTTCCCCTTTTAAATTCCCCAGGGAAAAACCGGGGGGGTTTTTTTTTAAATTTAAAAAAAGATAAAAAAAAAATTTTTTTTAAAAAAACGTTATGAAAAAAAAAATTTTGGAAAAACCCAAAAGAAAAAACCCCCTTTTCCCCTTTTTAAAATTTTTTAAAAAAACCCCAATGGGTTTTTTTAAAAAACCCTTTCTGAAAGGGGTTTTTTAAAAGGGAAAAAGTTACAAAAATTTTTTTTAATTTTAAAAGGGAAAAAATTTAATTTTAAAGGGAGTAAAAGTTTTCCCCCAAAAAAAGGGTTTTTTTAAAAAAAAAAAATAAAAAATTTTTAAAAAAAAAAATTTTTCCTAAATAATGTTTAAAAAGGAAATTGGACAAAAGGAAACCAAATTTTAAAAATTATTTGTTTTTTTTAAAAAAAAACCCCCTTTTAAAAAAAAATTTTAAAATTTTTGCCTTTCTGAAATTTGGGGAAAAAAAAAAATTAATTTTTTTAAAAAGAGTTGGGGGGGGGCATTCCCTTTAAAAGGGGGGTAGGGGGAAGGGAAAGGGGGAGAGGGAAGGGTAAGTTAAAAATGGAAAACAAGAAAACAAAGGGAAAAAAAGGGAGTTTTAAATTTTGGGGTTTTGGGTTTGTGGGGAGATGGGGTTGAAGGGGGGAAAAGGGGTTTTGATCCTTGAAAAAATTTTTTTTTATTTTTTAAAAAAAAAAATAAAAAGAAAAAGGGGGAAAAAAAACCAAAAAAAAAAGGCGGGGGCCCGGGAAAAAAAAATAAAA
>WNWK01045500.1:0-14698 GCA_009830355.1 Cherax destructor
GTCCTCTTGGGGTTTTGTACGTCTTAACATTCCCCCCTGGTTCTTTTTTAATGTCGACAGGTTGAGTTCCTCTTATTTCCCCGGGGTTTTTAAAAAGCCGGGTCCCTGGAAAAAAGCCCCGGGGCCAGACCGGAGAACCAAAACAGTCCCGGAAATTTAAATTTCCCCCTCAGCCCCAGGACTGTGGGTTGAAATTTGCCCCCTTTCTGCTGACACACACACAAAAACCCAACACGAAGGGCAGGGGGGGGGTGCAATGCTTTGAACCGTTGGAATTAGGAAATGGAAGGAATGGAGGTTTAGAAAAAAGGGTTTCATAGTAGGTACCATCCATCTGGGGCAAAAGAAGTCATTGCAGTGATGTAAAACCCCCAAAGGCAGGAGGCCAGGCAAAAAACTGAGAAAAAAGGGCGATGGTGGACATTGGGGGTGGCAAGAAAAGCGCCATGGCAGGCAAGCTCTGGTCATGGGCATTTCAACCACAGGGGATAACGGGAGAACCCAAGAACCGTGGGGACCCAGAAATTGAGCCAAGATGATGGACGGGGTACTGGAGCCTGATGCACCAACATTCGGGGACGCCCAAAGGTAGAGGAAGGGGCCAGCAAGGTTGTATTCCCCCCTGAACAGCCCAGATTGAAACCTCCAAAAGGCCTGGGGCCAGTAAACCATGGGTGGGTTTGAGTCATTTGGGGTGGGAGGGAAAACGGTCCTAAGACAAACCAGACTTTAAAGAAAACTCCCGGGCATGGGAATTTCCTGGGGTTCAGGGGGAAGGGGAAAGGGAAAGGGAAGAAATAATGAAAGAGTAGGGGGGGAAAAGTCAGGAGGCGGGGCGGTTTCCCCAGGGGAAAAAAGATTAGGGAAGGCCAAAAAAAATTTGGTTTCCCCAAAGGTGAGGGGGGAAAAGCTCGGGTGTCAGAGAAGGGAAAAAATACAAAAGGGTAAGCCCAAGTAAACAAAAAATTAGTAGAAGGCTAGAAAAATTGCACGGAGGGGGGAAGCCCAGAAACAATGAAATGACATCAGGTTAAGTCCAAAAACGTGTACGTTCAGAAAGGAAAAAACAGTCAAGGAAGGGAAAAGGCGAGGGGGAAAGTGGGGCTAAAATTTGATCAAGAGGTATGTGGGGAGCTAAACAAGTTTAAAGGGAAGTATTCACAGGGAGGAAGGAAGGCAGCTGGGTGACAGGGCGGTTTAAACGGGATTTTCAAGTGTGGGGTTTTTTTAAAACGGGGAGGGGTGGCGTTATCGGGCCCCCATTAAAAGGCGAGGGGCCCCGACAATATTTCCCGTGGGTTCTTGGGGAAGGAGCTGAGGTACTGGTGTGCCATTACCAAATATTCAAAAATCCCTTAAAACTGGGCGCTCCCGGGGTTGGGGTGGGCCCAAACTAGTCCCCATCTTTAAAAAGGAGACAGAAAAAAATTTAAACGGGGGCCGGTGTCCACTTTTTATGTTTGCAAAGCCCGGAAAAATCATGGAAAAAAAGGGTGGAGCACCTCAGTAACAGGATAATAAACACCAGACCCCGGATTCCGGGAAAGGCAAATCCTGTGTAACAAACCTCCTGGGTTCTAGATAAAGTAACGAGGTAAGGAAAAAGAGAGAAAGTGGGTTGTTGCTTTTTCCCTGGATTGGGGAAGGCCTTCAACACAGTTCTTTTGAGATTAGTAAAGAATTTGGGAAAGAACAAGCATGTATAACGGGAAAGGGGCACTGGAATGGATCAGGAATACCTAAAGGGGGCAACAACGGGTCATAGGGGTGATGGGTATAAAGTGGGGCCCCGTGCGAGGGGTCAGTCCTAGGACCAGTGTTATTCTTGGTATATAAAAGCATACGGAGGAATAGACTCAAAATGTCTTTTGCAATGATGTAAAATTAATGGGGAGAATCACATGGAAAAGGACCAAGCAAGACTGCAAACAGACCGGGAAAGCGACATCTGGTCTATAACTGGTTTCCCAATTAATCCCCCCAAATGCAAAGTCGAAGATGGGAGGGGCAAAGAGCGGGAAAAGGTACAGGCTGACGGAAAAAGGCTACAAACCTGGCAAGGAAAAAAAACCTTTGGGGTGAGTATACGCCAAGCGCCCCGGGACACACACATAAACCAGACAACTGCGGCGCTTTGGGCGACTGGCAAACCTAAATTAGCGTTCCGGTTTCCAAGAACTGTAAACCCCTGTATCGGGCCCTTGAATTGCGGGCAATCGGGAAAACCACCCCTGGTGAAAAGCTGGGGTGAAGGTTTGCGACAAGGTTAGTTCCAAACTCGGGTCTGCCCTATGAAGGGTTGAAAAAGGACAAAAATGGGGGAAAAGAATGGTCGGGGGAGACATATAACGCCCAAAAAAAATGGGGGGAAATTAAAGGAAGAAAGTGACAGGATGTTAGGGGGAACAAAAAAAAGGGGGACCCGGGAAGCTAAAGCTCAGTGAAAAAGGATGAGGAAGCATTTTTTGCCACGGGTTCAAAGGGGAATAGTCGGAAAAGACATATGGGGCAGGCCATCATAGTTTTAAGACAAGGTAAAAAAGCTCGGGGAAGGGGAGGCGGGCCCCAGTGCGGACAGCGGGAGGCGGGCCGGGCTGGTCCCCCCTGCAACCTTGGGGGGAGTAATTGGTATCGTGCGCCTGTGTCTAATCAACACGCCTGGACAAAATTAACAAACCCCTTTTTTTTAGTCGCCTCGACGTTTCTCTAATTTCGTAAAGTCATTCGTTGAGACACCTATAGTCATTTTTTTTAATCCAGAAAAAAATAGATGAAAAAGGGAAGATTTGGGTCGGGTGTGGTCTGGGTGGTGCTGGCAGGTGGTGCGGGAGGTGTGTCTGCGGGGGTTGCTTCAGGTGTAGTGCTGGCGGTGTAGTGCTGTCGGTTTGGGTGCTGGCGGGTGTTAAAAGTGCAAATCTGGGTATCATTATTGACTTTTCCCATTTTTTCCCAATACAGTTCAAGGACAAATGTGAAGATGTAGAACTATATACACAAGATGAGGTAATCAGCCCCAAAGTTTTGGATTTGGGTGAAGAATACCTATCTTAACGGGAAGCACAGGCGGGAACTTGGGCATATCTGGCATCGGGGAGGGACGGGCCCCGTCTACAGGTGTAGTGGAGGGGGTGCCCCAACAGGTGTCACCTGCAGGTTTTGGGGTCCCTGGCCAGCACCGGAAGGCAAAAACTAAAATTTTTTTGGGTTTTGTGTGTCCCCCTTTGGTTCGGGTGACATCTGATCCCCCTCTTCACTGGTGCTTTGTATAGTTGGGAAACCCATTTGAAGGCAGCCTCAAGACAGCGACGTTTCGCAGTTCGTGCACCAGCATGCCCCATTAATGAAAAAGGAGGAACACCGCAGGCTTACGGGCCCCCTTAGGAGTCCTCAGACTAAACCGCTAACAAAATATTTTCCCAACCCATTATCATCAATGCCCCCAAAGGAAAACCCTTGAAAACCCCACTCATTGCAAGCCCCCTAAAACCAACTCCTCTCACTCGTTTTTTTTTATTAAAAATCGCCTTTCCCCCCAAGGCAGGGGGCCCCGAAAAAAAAACTTTCATCATCCCCCATCACTGTCTTCCCAAAAGGGTGTTAACCCCCAGTTAAAAAACTGCAACATTAAACCCCCCTCCTTCAGAGTGCAGGCACTTGCTTATCCCCAGGACTAAAGCCCCTTCCCTTTTCCCTGAATCCCTTCATAAATGTTTTTTTTCACCCCCAACACACTTTAAAGTCCAAAAAAACCCTTTGTCTCCATTCGTTTTCTAACCCCTTGCATGCTTGCGGGAAAGTCAAGCCCCCCCATACAAAACCCCCTTTTCCCCCTCCATCCAACCATTCCCTGGGCACCCTACCCCCCCCACTCGTTTATCCTCAAAAGTCATTTTATTTCAATATTTTAACCCAAATCTAAAGCCCCCCAAGTTTTACCCAATAACACACAACACCCTAGATAACCTACTGGACCTCGGTAATTGGTGAATTACGGAAGGATATCCCCCTTTATTTTCCCTTGGTTTTACCCCTGTTAAACAAAATGGTGGTCCCGGTGTAGTATGGGACTACTGGCAGCTTGATAACACATTTCGCAGTTAGGTATCTTTATTCCGAAATTTGCCCCCAAGGCTTCTTCGTCGGTGAAGGGGGAGCAGAAATATAGAGATGTGGAGACGATGTGTCAGTCCATCACCCTTGAAAACGTAGTTTTTTAAAGGGGGTCAGTCCCTCAGCCTGGAGTAGTTTGCCTCCCCCCCCCCCCCACACACACACACACACAAAAAACCCCCCCCAAAAATTGAGGGAAAGGGGGAAAATCACACTTCATTTATGGTGAAATAAAGTTTTCCCCCCCTTGGGCTTAATCAATAAAATATGAGAAAGGTGAAAATAGGAACACGGAAGTGAGGTGGTGGTTGTTTGGGGTTTATGTGGGGCGGAGGGTGGGGGATGGTCGTTTGACGTGGGTGGAGTCCTCCCCTAGACGTGGGAGTATGGTCGTGTTTACTTGGGGGGAGTCTTCCACAAGGGCGTAGTAGTCGTGTTGACGTGGGTGGAGTCCCCCATAGACGGGGAGTAGTGGTCGGGGCTTGGGTGGGGTCCTCTACTAACGTGGTAGTAGTGGTCGTTTTATTTTAGTCCTCCCTAACGGGCAGTAGTGGTCGTGTTGATGGGTGGGTCTTCCCGGGTGTGTGGTCCCTGTTGACGGTGAGTCCCCACTGACGTGGGAGTGGGCCATATTGCGTGGGTGGAGTCCTCCACTAGACTGGCGTGGCCATATTGACGTGGTAAGTCCTCCTCCAGACGTGTGATTTTATCTAATTGGGTTTGTTGCTCAATGGGTTTAAAGATTACCACTTACACTCTGGCCTTTAAAGGGTACACACATTTTTTAAACCATATAACTGTTTTAAAAATTGCTCTCAGTACACAAAAATGGGAAAATGGTGTTTTACCCGTGTCCAGTCCCTGTGTCTTTTTGGAGTCCAGGACGCTGACCTTGATGAAAGGGCCCCGGACTGACTTGACCTTGTGAAGGTCCCCGGACGCTGTGACCTTGATGAAGGTCCTGGGCGACGGACCCTTTATGAAGGTCCCCGGACAACTGTGACCTTTATGAAGGGCCCCGGATGACTGTGACCAAGAAGGTCCCCCGGGGGTGAAATTTTACCTTTATGAAAGGGCCCAGGGGTGAGGGGCCAGGACTAACTGTGACCTTTATGAAGGTCCCAGGACTGACTGTGATTAATGAGTCCCAGGACTGAGGACCTTGATGAAGGGCCAGGACTGATTGCCTTTACGAAGGGCCCAGGAAAACCCTTTCTTTAGATACGTTCTAGTGTTACTTTTTAATTCAACCCCAGCAAGACTTTCTGGCACTATAAACGTCTGCTGTTGGCCTGGTACGCGTCGCTGTGGCATGATCAGTCTGTCTGCTGTTGGCACTGATCGTCTGTCTGCTGTTGGCACTGATACAGTCTGAGGAAAGGAGAGATATGTGAGAGTCTTTTTAAATAAAACGTGTGATGACATAAATTCCCCCCAACACACACAAAAAAACACACACAACACACACACACACACACACACATATACACAGAAGCAGTCTCCAGGGTCCCCCACCAGCCTTGCATATATTTGCTGTCACATCTCTATGGCGTTGTCCCCATTTATACATATATATGTTTTTTTTTATATATATATTTTATATATATATATATATATATATATATATATATATATATATATATATATATATATATATATATATATATATATAATTTTTATTTTAAAACTGTTTTGATGTTAAAAAAAAATCTCACTTGTTTCAGTGTGGTTTAAGGGGGAATATTGGTGAAAATTTTTTTTGTATGTCTGCATTTGTCTCCTCTGGCGTTCTGTTCTTCCTGTGTTTGCGGATTGTTTTTTTGACCACTTTTTGTGAGGGGCGGCCTGGTGACTGATGACCTCAGTTGTTGTGATGAAGGTCAGGTTGTGACACACTGTGTTCTTTGTGTGTTGTAGTTTGATGGTGGGGAGGGGGTGGAGGAGGGAGTGGTGGAGGAGGGAATGGTGGAGGAGGAAAGGTGGTGGAGGGGAAAGGTGAAGGAGGGGGGTGGTGGGGAGGGAATGGTGGAGGAAGGAGTGGTGGGGGGGGGAATGGGAAGGAGGGGGGGTGGGAGGGGGAGGGGGGGGGGGTGGGAGAGGGTGGAGGGCCGCGGGGGTGGTGGTAATGGAGGGGGGGAACAAGATAAGATTCAGTATCTTCCTTCCCCCCTTCCTTTTCCCCCCTCCTCCCCCCATATTTCCCCCCTTCCTCCCCCCCTTCCCCCCATCCCTCCCTTCCCCCCTCTCCCCCCCTCCCCCCCCCTCCCTCCTCCCCCCCCCCTTCCCCCTTCCCTTTCCTCCTTTCCTTTCCCCTTCCCCCTTTTCAACCTCTCCTCCCCCGGTCTTCGTGTTTTGCTCCCATCACAATACACCCAATTGTTTTCTGGCTGATCGAGCATCATCATCCCCCCCTACCCCCACCCCCTTCTCCAACAGTTCAAGGAATATTGAAAATTTACCAGACTGGAAAACCTTTCCCGCTCCGTCCCCAAACATCTTGCTGTTTTGACTTCAACAAACACAATGGAAAGAATGAAAATAATATTATAGCAGAAATAATCCCCGAGCAAACCAGATGAACAGTCACAACAACAACCTGAATTTCTGCAGACACATGCTAAGGGCAGTTGTGGACCAAAAAGACGGAGAATACACTTATTATTTTCAAAATAAGGGACCTGTAGAAACAATATAAAAACAAATAATTTGATCACAACAATCAAGTCAGACCTACATTTAGGGGTCCACCCGCAAAATGATCAGCTGAAGTACCTTTCCCAAAATTTAACTTCAAAAAAAAGAACATCAACTGGGAAGGTGCTTTTCTACAGAAAAATGTTGGGAAGATATCTTAAATAAAAACCCAAACCAGTGCCTTTTAAAAAATCTTTCTGGTAGCTGAAGTATGATCAAGGTATTCCTCTAAGAAAAAAAGGAAAAGTAACCAAAAAGAGAGACGCTCCCCCTGGAGAAAGGGGAAAATCCCCGGCTCAAGAAAAGCTAGATTATCTTAAATTGGAAGCGCTAACCCGGGAAATGGAAAAAATTGGAGGGAATTAAAAAACTCTACAGGGTACAGGAGCAAAAGGGCAAAAAGGGTTGGTAAACGAAAAAAAATTTGAAATATTTTTTTTTCATATCTAAAACAAGAAAACCACATCTAGTATAGGGTCTCAACAAAACGGATCCTCACAGATGACAACAAAAAATGGAGGTACTGAAATCTCAATATGACTCTGTTTTACGAGCCCCTAATCAGTCTCAAGATAGACTCAAAAAATTTTTTTAGTGAGCCCCAAACCCTGCCAATGTTGAAAATTTTGACATAACCCCAATCCTCTAGACTTTAAAAACCGACACATGCCCATGCCTCAGAGGAACTTGGAATCTTTTCATTAAGAACTGCAAGAAACCCCCCTCATGGGGTGTATGGAGAAGGAGCATAGACATGGGTGAAATTCCACAGTCACTAAAAACAACGGTTATAACCCCCCATAAAAATAGCAGCAAAGCATTAGCTAAGAACTTAGACCAAAGCTCAATACATCATAAAAAACTTTTAAAAAGTTCTAAAAACAGGATTCAAACCACCTGGACTTCCCAAAAAGCCCAAACCAGGGGGCATGGGTTAGAGCAGGTCCTCCCGCCCTCCAACCTGGATCACTATGATGGTCTTGGATACTGCAAAAAAAACAGAATGCAGATGTAGTATACACAGATTTTAAGCCTTTAACAAGTGGAAAAAGGTGAAAACCCAAAATGCTGTTAAAAGGGAAAAATTGGGATGGGCAGATGGATCTTCAACTTTCTAATCAATCGAAAACAAAAGTAGTGGGAAAAAAAGTTTTGGGCTCCATATGAAGCTCTTTTCCAAAAATACAGTACCCCCTTTTCCCTTCCTCTCCTCCTCCCCTTCCTCCTCTCTTTTCCCCACTGTCTCTACTCCACTGGTAATCTCCCTCTGGGAGCCCCACAAAAAACACCTTTTTAGTGTGGTTTGTTTTCCTTTCGGGGTTTTTTATTTATAAATTTAATCGTTTCCCTTTCTCCATCTTATTATTGCAGAAAAATATTCAAAATTTTTCTCATTGCTGTTATTTTTTTTTTTTTTTTGGGGGCGTTATTTTTTTTTGTTTTTTATCTTTTACTTTGAAGATCATTTTGAGGGTTTGTTAAATAAGAAAAAAATAAGATTTTGTTTGGGTTTTTTTAACCCCCCCAGGTTAAAAGGATAACCCAAAAAATCATTTCGTTTGAGGAGTCTGTTTATTTCCTTTGTGGTCCTTCAATATTGTCCCCCGGATTACCCCCAGTCCACTAAAAGGGACCTCTTCCTGTTAGGTGAGCAGGGGCAGCAGGGTAAACACCCCAAAATTTTACTCGTGGGGGATCAAACCCCGGGCACTCAGTGTGTGTGTGTTTTCCACCCTTTTTGGTTGCAGGACGAGCCAGCTCCTGGCCCCACCCCTTGGGTCGCTACTAGGTCCACTTTCCCCCTCCTGGCTTTATCATACCTCTTTTTTAAAACTTATGGATCCTGCCCCTACATCACCTAGACTTTTTATTCCCCGCAACTCTATTTGAAGAATCTTCCCATCCCTGTGACTCATCTGGGGTTTCAACTTATTGTGACCCCCGTTGCTGTGTACATCTATAAAATCCCTTCTCTATCCAACTTGTCAATTCCCCGTCAGTTCTTTTATGTCGTTATCATGTGTCCCTATTCCTCCTGTCCTCCAGTGTCGTCAGGTTGTTTCCCCTTAACCTCTTCTCGTAGGACTTTTCCCTCAGCCCCAAGATGTCTTTTTCCCCTTTAATTCTTGACATGCGGGCCCAGGTGGGGTTCCATATAGTTGGGCCCCGATTCCCGGGGCAAGTCTTGAACATTCCTTACGGGTTAAATGCTTTAAAGTTTGTCAGGCGCCCTTTGCTGCCGTTATTTGGTTGATGGGGCCCTCGGAGATGTGCTCTTTATTACCCCAAGACCCTTTTTCCTTAGTGAGGTTTGCAGTCTTTTTTTGTCTCTGTCTCGGCCTTCCTTGCCCTTTCCCCCAATCTTTGCTTTACATTGGTGGGGTTAAACTCAGGAGCCAGTTGTTGGGCCAGGCGTACCTCCAGATTCTTTTGGCCTACCTGACCCTCATCCCAATTCTCTGCATTCTTAATCGCCCGCAAATGGACACCTCTGAATCTATCCCTTCTGTCTGTCGTTCATTAAAAAGCCCGGACCTAGGAAGAACCCCCTTTTGGAACCTGCCTCGAGCGCCCCCTCACACCTCTCCCCTACCATCACTCTTGTTTTCCCTTCCCGTCATATTTTCGATCCCAAAGGGTGCCTTTTTTATTCCTGCCTGATACTTTCTTCTGCCCAATCTCCTGTGTGGAAATTTTCAAAAACCCTCTTACAGTCCCAAAAAAATCAGCCTACCCACCCCCCTCTCTCTCTCTCTCTTGTCTTACTTCCAACCCCTTTTCGTAAAAAACCGGTTTGTGACCCAGGATTTCCCCTTCCCCGAAAACCCTGCTGGTTACTTATGCTCATTCCCCTTTCTGGTGCTCTCCCCTTTTCTCGAAAAGCTTCGTCAGGGCCCCCATACTATGTGTCAGTGACACTGGTCTTTTTTAATTACCTGTCTGTCTCCTTTCTTAAGTTGGTCATTTCTTTTTCCCAAACCCCATTAGTTGTCCTGTTTCATAGTGTTGAAGATTGTTGTTAGGGCCCACACAGTGCCTCTGCTCCTCTCCGGGACCACAGAGATTGTGGCCCCACCGTTTTTATATCTATTTCACTTATCACCCTCTTCACCCCCCTCCTTGTGTGTGTGCCCACACTTTTGGTGTCCATACCATCCTGATTTACTGGAGTTCTTTCTGTCTCCACTGAAAAATTTTCTTAAATCTTGTGTTGAGCTCTTACCTTTTTTGTCGTTCTTGTGATCCCCCCTCCTTCCCCTTGCCTGATTAGATGGTTCTTGACTGTTTTTTTCCTCCTGATGTTTTTGGGGTCGCTTGGCTTTGATGCTTTCATTCTCGTATTGCGCTGGGCCTCCCCCCTTTCCATATTCTTTTTGGCTCTTTATTTCTTTTTTTTCCTGGGTCCTTTTTCTTTTTCCTCTTCCATTCTTTACCCTGTTTTGGTATTCCCCCCTTTGAGTGAACCCAAAGGGGTTTCCCCGGCCTTCCCCTTGTTTCTGTCCCTTGGGAGACCCCCTCCTCCCCCCTTTTGCATTTTATGGTCACGTATTCCATTTTCTTCTTCCCCCCTACTTTGCTTCCCTCTCCATTTAACTCTCTATGTTTCGAAGCTCAGGACCATGATCACTGTCCGAGGGGCCTTTCATATGTGATGTCCCAAATTTGAAAACCCCAAAAGGTGAATAAGAGGTGTAGACTTGTTTCATCCTCTCCCTCTCCTCTCTGGGACTGTCCCCCTTTCCTAACATTTGATCATTAGGTTTTTTAGTACTATCTCTTACCCCCCTCTTTCAGGTCCCCAAAAGTTTCCCAGGTTTTCCCAGTCAATTTGTTGATTGAAAAGATCCACAACTAGTAACTTTACCCCCGTGTGGGCCCCTTTGGGGACCTCAGCTAGGGGGGTGTGTGTGTGTGTGTGTGTGTGTGTGTGTGTGTGTGTGTGTGTGCGGGGGAAAAAGGAAAAGAACGGATGAAAGGGGGGGGAAAGGGGGGTTGGATGGAAAGGGTAGGGATTAGTTACGCATTCCTGGGAAGTCCCCCCCCCACCCCAGGGCTCCCCCCTTTTTCCTTCCCCCCCCTCTATCCTTCTCTTCCATCCCCCCCCCTCCCCCTCCATTCCTCAACACCCCCTCCCCCTTAACCCCCTCTCCCCTCCCACCCCACTCTGGATCAAAATCTGTTACCAGCTGCTGGTGCATCACTATTACCAGCTGCTGGTGACAACAGTGTTCCTGCTGGTGACATCCTATTACCAGCTGCTGGGCAACAGTGTTACCCGCTGCTGTTAAACACTTCCCCGCTGGTGACAAAGGGACCAGCTGCTGGTGACATCCTTTCCAGCTGCTGATGACACAGTTACCCCGCCCGGGGACAACGTGTTTTAGCGTGGGTTCCTGTTACCAGCTGCTTGTGACATCCTTTCCCGCTGCTGGTACCACTGCCAAACTGCTGGTGACATCCTTTCCAGCTGCTGGTGAAAAAGTGTTTCCAGCTGCTGGTGACATCCACCACTGCTGGGACAACAGTTCCACTGCGAAACAGTGTTTCCGCTGCTGGTGATATCATGACCGCTGCTGGTGACATCACTGTTCCAGCTGCTGGTGACCCCACTTTCACTGTGGTGAATCACTGTTACCAGCTGCTGGTGAAACAGTGTTCCGCTGCTGGTGACGCAGTGTTACCAGCTGTTGGTGACAACAGTGTTGACAGCTTGGTGACAACAGTTTGCCAGCCTGGTGAATCACTGTTACTACTGCTGGTGACAACAGTTTTACCAGGCGGGGTTTGAAAACTGTTGAGCTCGGGCTTTCCTTTTCCAGCTGCTGGTGACACCTGTTACCAGCTGTGGTGATCCCTGTTACCGCTGCTGGTGACATCCTTTAAGTGCGGGAAACAGTGTTGCCAGCAGGGTGGTTAGCCAGGGTTTGTTCCCCCTTTTCCTTTTTTGCGAGGATTTGTTGACAGTCTTAGCTGCCCTTTGTGTGTGTGTGTGTGTATTACACAAACACAAAACAGGGGGATATATAATTACAATGATGTTTGCTCCCTGTTTCTGGGGGTCAGTTTTCCCCCCCCTTGTTGGGCGTCCCCCCTCTACTAAACCCGTGGGATCATCCCCAAAGGAGGGTGAAAAAGCGAACCACCTCCATTGTGTTGCCTCACTTCACATTCTTCAAGACTATAGAGGAGAACTCTTCTCAGGCTGAGGATGACCCCCTGACTCCGTTTTCCCGGGGAGAGGACTGATTTGTCCTCCGTACTCTCTGAAGAAGCCTACTGTGGGCGAAAGTTTAGGAATAAATTACCAAATGCTTCACATGTCTTAGGATGTCAGGGTTTCCTGTCAAGGGGCCATGTGGGATCCATGTCAGGGGTGCCATCAGGGTGCCATGTCGGGATGTATTTAGGGTTGCCCATCGGAATGCTCGTCAGAGCTGCCTGTCAGGGTGCCGGGGGACTCAGGTGGGTGGTGCCCCCGACCCCGGTGACAACATCACTATCAACACTGCCACTTTATCTATTGTAGCACTAGTAGTATCAGGAACTGCTTTATTATATAAATATAATAATTTATATATATATATATATATATATATATATTATATTTATATACCTGTTTATATGTATTATATATGTGTTTATATACCTGTTTAAATGTTTTATGATTTAATGTATATACCCGTTAATATTGTGTTTATATGCCTGTTTTATTTTTTATACTCCCGGTTTGTTCATTTTTCTATGTATGAAGGGTGTTGAAAGTCGTGGTTCCTGTCCCCGAGTTCTCTCGTGTATTCCCTCTTCTTGCTTCTCACTGGGGTATTTTCCCAGATGTGATTATGATGTATTTTTCTCGCGCGTTCTGGGGAGTACAGTTCTGGGGATTTAAGTGCTTCTAGTGACGCGGACGTGTCTGGGTCGGGGGTTGTATGCGAGGTTTTCCACCATCACCCTCCCCACCATCCCCACGACTCCCCACCATCCCCCGACTACCACCTCCCCCTGCTCCACCATCCCCACCAATCACCACTACGCCCCCCTAAAACTACCACCATCCCACTCTACACCCCATCACCACGACTCCCAAATCAACACGTTACCAATATCAACAACTACCATAATCACCACAACTACCCTCCCACTACTGCCACCATCTTCACCACCAACTCTACCATCCCATTCCACCATCCCCCGACTACCACCATCACCACTGCTACCACCATTCCCACTAACCATCCCCCTATACCATCCAACTACCACCATCACCATTTAACTCCATCCCCCGACTAACCATCAACACAATTACCAATTCACCACAACTACCATAAATCCCCCAAACTACCCCATCAAAACTACTACTTCACCACAATTCCTGTCACTCCCCGCTACCATCATCCCCCACTCTCCCCACCCCCCCCTTTAATGCCTAAAAAACTTTTAATTTTTTAATTAAAACTTTCCCTCGTTGGTAAGTGTTCATCAGGGATGGGGTCGGTCCTCAGGGCCTGGGTCTTGGCCCCCTGGCCCCTTTGATTGTCACAGGTTACGGTTTCAGCTGCCTTTAAACTAAACCGTTGGCTGAGATAGTGACGTCCGGTTTATCTTTTGGAAGGCCTCTGTTGATTGGTTACTGAAGATGATAGAAAATGCGATCTTCATTTGTCTTCAAAAACATCCATATTAATTAACGGGTTGTAATTAACCCAGGCCCCCCTGGACCCAAAAACCTCCTCATCCTTGATACAGACATGCCCCCCCCACACTGCATCCTCAATTTCCCTTCAGAGTCAGACACTGTTTCCCCCCTCCCCACTGTACCATCCCCCCTCATCCTTCAAGTACAAAACCCCTTACTTCCCACCTCAACAGAAAACCTCCCTCCTTGGGGACAGACATGCTTCCCCCTCCACACTTTAAAATCCTCCCCATCCCCGAGTACAGACACTGTACTCCCCCCCCAACAACATCCCCCATCCTTGGGCAGACATGTCTTCCCCTCCAGCACTGAACATCCTCATATTTAGTACAGCACTGATTACCTCCACACTGACCCTCCCCCTCATCCCAAATCAGACACTGTACTTCCCACCTCCCCACTGTAACATCCCCCTCATCCTTCAAGTCAGACACTGCTTCCCCCCTCACACTGTAACATCCCCCACTCATCCCGGGCGGCCCCCACCTCCAACATTTTTCCTTAAACCTTAAGGGAAACACTGCTTCCCACCCCAGCACAACATCCTCACTCATCCTTCAGAGTACTAAATGTACTTCCCCCCTCCAGCACTAACATCCTCACTCATCCTTCAGATACAATTACTTCCCACCTACACTTCCTACTCTCCCAGTTAAGGGACTGTCCCCCCTCCAGACTGTAACTCCATCCCCCTTTAGAGTACAGGGACTGTCTTCCCCCTCCACACTTCATCCCCACTCATCCTTCAGGTACAGGCATGCCCCTCCACACTGTCATCCTCCTCATCCTTCAAAATACAGACCTGTTTTTTCCCCCCCTCCCCGGGATCCCCCTATCCTTCAGAGTACAGAACCCCGATTCCCACCTCCCCACTGTCATTATATTTAAAACAGACACTGCTTCCACCCCCAACACTGAACACCTTACTCATCCTTTAGAGTACAGACACTCCCTTTCCCCTCAGCACTGAAACCTCACTCATCCCAGAGTAAACCTGTTTCCCACCTCCCCTGTCCCTCCTCACTCATCCTTCAAATACAGCCCGCTTCCCACCTCCAGCACTGTACCATCCCCCATCATTTCAGGTAAAACACTGTTTTTCCCCCTCCAACACTTCACCCCCTTTCCTTCAAAATCGAACCTGTACTTCCCCCCTCCAGCACTGTACCCTCCCCCCCATCCCTTCAGGAGAAACCC
>WNWK01045501.1:0-14698 GCA_009830355.1 Cherax destructor
GAATGATTTTGTTTTGCATACAAATTTTTCACTTGTCTTATTGGCAAGGTGAGCGTTCCATTTAACCAAAAAACGCAAGTTTTACCTAATCGGGACATATATATATATATATATATATATATATATATATATATATATATATATATATATATATATATATATATATATATATATATATATATATATATATATATATAAAAAAAATTTTTAAAAAATATTAAAATAATTTTAAATGATTTTTTTTAAAAAAGGAGTTGTAAGTTGTAAAAACAACCCCCCGACGATATTGTAGCTTTTTATTCTGTTATTAAACATTGCATTCTCCTTGTGGTGAACACCTGGCAAAAAAAAAAAAAACCATCAAAAAACTGTGATAAACCAACAAAGAAAATCATAAGATTTTTCATCGAATTAGTGGTATCTGAATTATCTCTTCTCTCTCTCTCTCTCTCTCTCCCCTTCTCCCCCTCTCTCTCTCTCTCCCCCTCCCCCCCCCCCCTCCCCCCCCTCCCTCTCCCCTTTTTCCCCCCTCTCTCTCTCCTCTTTTTCCCTTTTTTTCCCCCCTTTTTTTCCCCCCCCCCCCCCCCCCCCCCCCCCCCCCCCCCCCCCCCCCCCCCCCCCCCCCCCCCCCCCCCCCCAAAAAAGGGACCCTATGAGTCAAAGGATGTTAGGGTATTTCTTCATCTAGAGTTGTGGGGAAGTGGAAAGCCAAAAGTGAAGTGGAGGCAGGAACCATACATGTTTAAGAGGGGGTTTGATAAAGCTCATGGAGCAGGGAGAGAAGACCTAGACAATCAGTGGGGCGGGCCAGGGCTAGACCAAAAAACCCCAAATAGGTGATAAAAAAGGTGTGTACAAAAGAGGCAGAATTATTCAGGGGGGAAAAATAAAACGGAAAAAATGTAATTAAAATTGTTGAGCCGATTTTTAATTGCTTTAATTAAAGGACGGGGCTTTGAATCAGGAGAGGGACCTGAGTGACTAGGAAGAGGCTGGGCCAGGAGCTGTGACTCGCCCCCGCCCATAGGGAGAGGTGAGTCCCGTTCACCAAAGTCACCCCCACCAGGAAAGGCACAAGAGAGAAAGGTCAAAAAAGGGGGAAAAAAACAAAAAAAATATAAAGACAGAACCAAGATCATGATGATATTAATAATCATAAATAAAAAAAAAAAATTATATTTATAATGGTGTGTAAGACACACACACAAACCCCCAACACACACACACCACCCCGGCGCGCCCCATGGCATGGTGGGGGGGCGTTCTTCCCCCCAAAGAGCCCGGGTTCCCCCGGGGGCCCAAAATTTCAAGTGTTTCGTTACAACACCCAACACAGACACACCTACAACGGCCCCAGTTCTAATCGACATTTAGGAAAAAGGGGAATAACACACAAAAAATTTTTGGTGAAAAAACCACAAACATTCGCGATTGCGACGATCCTGTTACCCGGGCTTTGTAGGGGATAAATGAGTAAGGGGATCCGGGGAGCTCGCCCCCTCCCAAAATGGTGAGTACAAACAGGGGAATTTGAGGGGGAGAATTTAAAATGGACAGACCAGGAAGAAAAAAGGGACCAATTCAAGCCTGGTCCAGCAATTGGCCCGGAGTTCAACCTCACCAAGTGCAAAGTCTGAAGTTGGGGAAGGGGGGCAAAGAAGACCGCAGACGGGGTACAGTCAAGGGGCCAGAGTCAAACCTCAAAAAAGGAAAAGATCTTGGGGTGAGTATAACACCAGGCACATCTCCTGAGGCTCACATCCAAATAACTGCTGCAGCAACGGGGGCCCCCGAAACCTAAGAACAGCTTCCCCGACATCTTAATAAGAATCGTTGGGGACCATACACTGTGTCGTTACCCCAATTAAATCACCCTTTTTGGAACCCCACCAGCCAAGCACGAAAAAACAGAAAAAAATGCAAAGGTTTGCAACAAGACTTCAATGGACCACTGCTCTCCTCCCTTGATGTCAAGGTTAAAGGGGGAAAGGATGGGGGGAAATGATGAAGATATTTTTCCTTTTTTTACTCATGTGATGAGGATGAGGGGATTGTGGTGTATTTTCAAGACAGATTTCACCATAAATTTTTTAAACCTCTTTATTTATCTTCGAATCAATATTGATCTTGTTTTAGGTTTTCCGGGCACCCCGATGAGATCCCTTGATCCATTCTTACACTTTACATTGACGACAAAATAAAAAAAACTTTTCTCAACCACCCTCCCCAAAATTAGCTGAACCCCTTTTATCCCCCCCCACCTCATACTGATGCAAGAGATGCATTTTTGGGGATGGGTGAAGACCTCCTTCCCCCAGAGGTGATAATGATCTTTACATATGATGATGATGAATATGAAAGTCTTTCTTGACGATGATGTTAACGATGATGAGGTGAATCTGAAGAGGGAATATGGGATAATTAAAAAATTTAAAGCGTACTTTCTAGAGGCGATTGTTAAGATGTTGTGGGAATCTAAGATGGTAAAGAGGAAATTAATTGAAGAGTCGCCCCCCTTTTAGAGGCGATGATTTAAACGATGATGAAGACAAAATTTTTTCAAACCCCCTTGCTCCAAAAACTTTTAGTTTTTTTGGGGGGATGAGGAAAAGAAAAAACCTTTTCCCCTTGTTGTGGGGGGAGACATGATGCCTTTTATCATACGTTTTTTTGGAGACATTTCCTTGACCACTGCTTTTTCCCCTTTATTGAGATTAGAAGAAAAACCCTTTTTTATCCCCGTTTTTTGGGGGGAGACATAGAACCATGCCTATTTGCCCCATACGTTTGTTACTTAACATTTCCTTGTACCACTGCTCTCCTGCCCTGATGTCAAGGTTAAGGGAATGGATGGGGGGAAAATGATGAAGATATATTTCCTTCCTTTTTCTCAGGGGTGAGGATGGGGTGATTGTTTTATTTTAATGGAGACTCTACACCATATAATTTTTTTATCTTGAGAATCAAAGATCTTGGTTTGTGGCCTATTTGATCCCCGGCTGAGATGCATTGATTTCACATTTTTTTCTAAAAGATCCTGTGGAAAATTTTCCAAAAAAGCCCCGGGCTGAACATTCACTCGCCTCAGGATGGTTAATGGTACCTCGGAGCATACCAGAAATGCCTCTTAGTAAATGTTTTTTTTTTCAAAGGGTTGCCCCATTTCGGGGCCAAAAAAATCTATTAAATTGTACACCCACTGGTTAAGTCTATACAGATATTATCCCCTTTAATATCATTGTGAACTAACTTACCTGATATCTTCAAAATTATGTGTACATTATCATTATATTGACAATGCTCCTTTCTTTCAGTTAAGTATAATTTTCTTTGTCAAATATTGTAGAAATTCAGAAAGTATCCCCTGCTTTGGGTCACCATTTTTGCCTTGCAGGACAGTAGCCATGCAATGCTATAATCCACCCAGCCAGTTGTCCCAACCGAAGCACTCCTGTATCATTCTGGGGTTTGGTGTTTTATAATTTTACCCAAAAAGTTTTCACCCAAGTCTGGTTTACCTCTGTGTTTGAGAAGACAACATGGCCGAGCCTTTCCCCAACTCACACTTGGGAATGTAAATAAAGCATCCATTTCACTACAAGAAATTATCACCCTTTTTATTTTGGAATGACTTTTATGACTTTGCGATTCATTTTCGATTGATTAGTTATGTTACCCACTTAGTTTAAGTAATGTTTATTAAAAAGTGAGACAAACAAGTTAACGTACATATCTTATATGGCTAATTTAGTGAGATTAGAAACGAAACCAAGAGGAAATTGACTTGGTAACTGTTCCTATCTTCTGTGATATGAAAAGCTATGTAGCTATTTTATTATAGATTGTACGTTTAAGTGAAATGTTAAGTGCAATACTAAGTGCTAAGAGTTTCGTTCAGTGTTATGTATGCTGTTAAGTTTGAAGTGTAATGCTAAGTGTACTGATGACTAAAATTTAAGGAATATTGTTAAGTGAAGTTTCAGGTGTACACTTAAGTCAAATGTTAAATGTACTTATTGAATTGTTTTGTACTACTACTAGTGTACTCAGGACGGATTAATACCTTTAGAGGCCCTAAGCAAGTGTTTATTTTCTTAATGGTTAATCTGGCCCTGAGTGACTTGTAAGTGAATTGTAAGACGTACTGTTAAAAAAAAGTGTTAATTGAAGCTTGAAGAATATATGGAGGTGTATAATAGTAATGTTTGTTGTGAAGCGTAGTTGATCGTCTGGTTTAATTTAGTAGTGTTTGTAATCTATACGGTTTAGTTGTGTTGTTGTTGTGAACTGTTTAGTACTATTGGTAGAATAGTGTTTAGTAGCGTTTGTGGTGTAGCTTAGTAGTGTTTGTAGTGTACAGTTCAGTAGTGCTCGTAGTGTACAGTTCAGTAGTGCTTGTAGTGTACAGTTCAGTAGTGTTTGTAGTGTACAGTTCAGTAGTGTTTGTAGTGTACAGTTCAGTAGTGTTTGTAGTGTACAGTTCAGTAGTGTTTGTAGTGTACAGTTCAGTAGTGCTCGTAGTGTACAGTTCAGTAGTGTTTGTAGTGTACAGTTCAGTAGTGTTTGTAGTGTACAGTTCAGTAGTGTTTGTGATGTACAGTTCAGTAGTGTTTGTAGTGTACAGTTCAGTAGTGTTTGTATGTACAGTTCAGTAGTGCTGTAGTGTACAGTTCAGTAGTGCTTCTAGTGTACAGTTCGTAGTGTTTGTAGTGTACAGTTCAGTAGTGTTTGTAGTGTACAGTTCAGTAGTGTTTGTAGTGTACAGTTCAGTAGTGTTTGTAGTGTACAGTTCAGTAGTGCTCGTAGTGTACAGTTCAGTAGTGCTTGTAGTGTACAGTTCAGTAGTGTTTGTAGTGTACAGTTCAGTAGTGTTTGTAGTGTACAGTTCAGTAGTGTTTGTAGTGTACAGTTCAGTAGTGTTTGTAGTGTACAGTTCAGTAGTGCTCGTAGTGTACAGTTCAGTAGTGCTTGTAGTGTACAGTTCAGTAGTGTTTGTAGTGTACAGTTCAGTAGTGTTTGTAGTGTACAGTTCAGTAGTGTTTGTAGTGTACAGTTCAGTAGTGTTTGTAGTGTACAGTTCAGTAGTGTTTGTAGTGTACAGTTCAGTAGTGCTTGTAGTGTACAGTTCAGTAGTGCTTCTAGTGTACAGTTCCGTAGTGTTTGTAGAGTACAGTTCAGTAGTTTTTGTAGTGTACAGTTCAGTAGTGCTTGTAGTGTACAGTTCAGCAGTGTTTGTAGTGTACAGTTCAGTAGTGCTTGTAGTGTACATTTCAGTAGTGCTTGTAGTGTACAGTTCAGTAGTGTTTGTAGTGTACAGTTCAGTAGTGCTTGTAGTGTACAGTTCAGTAGTGTTTGTAGTGTACAGTTCAGTAGTGCTTGTAGTGTACAGTTCAGTAGTGTTTGTAGTGTACAGTTCAGTAGTGTTTGTAGTGTACAGTTAAGTAGTGTTTGTAGTGTACAGTTAAGTAGTGTTTGTAGTGTACAGTTCAGTAGTGCTTGTAGTGTACAGTTCAGTAGTGTTTGTAGTGTACAGTTCAGTAGTGTTTGTAGTGTACAGTTAAGTAGTGTTTGTAGTGTACATTTCAGTAGTGTTTGTAGTGTACAGTTCAGTAGTGTTTGTAGTGTACAGTTAAGTAGTGTTTGTAGTGTACATTTCAGTAGTGTTTGTAGTGTACAGTTCAGTAGTGTTTGTAGTGTAAAGTTCAGTAGTGTTTGCAGTGTACAGTTCAGTAGTGTTTGTAGTGTACAGTTCAGTATTGTTTGTAGTGTACAGTTCAGTATTGTTTGTAGTGTACAGTTCAGTAGTGTTTGTAGTGTAAAGTTCAGTATTGTTTGTAGTGTACAGTTCAGTATTGTTTGTAGTGTACAGTTCAGTAGTGTTTGAAGTGCACAGCTCAGTAGTGTTTGTAGTGCACAGCTCAGTAGTGTTTGTAGTGCACAGCTCAGTAGTGTTTGTAGTGCACAGCTCAGTAGTGTTTGAAGTGCACAGCTCAGTAGTGTTTGAAGTGCACAGCTCAGTAGTGTTTGAAGTGCACAGCTCAGTAGTGTTTCAAGTGCACAGATCAGTAGTGTTTGAAGTGCACAGCTCAGTAGTGTTTGTAGTGCACAGCTCATTAGTGTTTGAAGTGCACAGCACAGTAGTGTTTGAAGTGCACAGCTCAGTAGTGTTTGTAGTGCACAGCTCAGTAGTGTTTGTAGTGCACAGCTCAGTATTGTTGGAAGTGTACATGACTTTCTAGGACCTCTTGCAACCAAGTACACCGCCAGGTCCCCCACCCTCAAAGACCCCCCAAAACACAGTGTTAGAGAGGCTCTGAAGGTATGGTACACCAATGCTGATGGAATAACAAATAAGTGGGAGGAGTGGCACGAAAGAGTCAAAGAGGCATCACCGGACATAATAGCTCCCACAGAAACCAAGCTCACAGGTATGATAACAGATGCCATCTTTCCAATGAGATACCAGATCCTGAGGAAAGACAGAGGGGGTGGAGGAGTGGCACTGCTGATCAAAAACCGTTGGGATTTTGACGACCTGGAGAGAGGAGACAGAGGAGAGGCAGGAGATTACATAGCAGGAATGCTACAGTCTGGAGGTCCCAAGGTGGTAATTGCAGTGATGTATAACCCACCACAGAACAGCAGGAGGCCAAGGCAAGAGTATGATAAGAGTAATAGAGCGATGGTTGACACACTGGCTGAAGTGGCAAGAAGGGCTCATGCGAGCAGGGCAAAGCTACTGATCATGGGTCACTTCAACCACAAGGAAATAGACTGGGAGAACTTGGAGCCACATGGGGGCCAAGATACATGGAGGACTAAGATGATGGAGGTTGTACTGGAAAACGTCATGTACCAACATGTAAGGGATATTACCAGAGAGAGAGGAGAGGATGAACCAGCGAGACTGGACCTAGTATTCACCTTGAGTAGTGCAGATATTGAGGACATCACACATGAAGGACCCCTCGGGGCCAGTGATCATATGGTTTTAAGCTTTCATTACACAATAGTTACAAGTGGATGCGGAGGCAGATAGTGCCAGAAGAATGAAGCCAAACTACAAGAAAGGGGACTATGCAGGCATGATGAACTTTCTAAACGGAGTTCAGTGGAACAGAGAACTGGAAAGGAAAGCAGTAAACGAGATGATTGAATATGTGACAACAATATGCAAGGAAGCTGAGGAGAGGTTTGTACCCAAGGGAAACAGGAACAACGAAAAAGCCAGGACGAGCCCGTGGTTCACCCAAAGGTGCAGGGAGGCCAAAACCAAGTGTGCTAGGGAATGGAAGAAGTATAGAAGGCAAAGGACCCAGGAAAATAAGGAGAGCAGTCGTAGAACCAGAAACAAATATGCACAGGTAAGAAGGGAGGCTCAACGACAGTATGAGAATGACATAGCAGCGAAAGCCAAATCTGACCCGAAACTGTTGTACAGTCACATCAGGAGGAGAACAACAGTCAAGGACCAGGTGATCAGGCTGAGGAAGGAAGGAGGGAAGGTCACAAGAAATGACCGCGAAGTGTGTGAGGAGCTCAACATGTGATTCAAAGAAGTGTTCACAGAGGAGATAGAAGGGCCTCCAGAAAGGAGGAGAGGTAGGGTACACCATCAGGTGCTGGACACAATACACACAACTGAGGAGGAAGTGAAGAGGCTACTAAGCGAGCTGGATACCTCAAAGGCGATGGGGCCGGATAACATCTCTCCATGGGTCCTGAGAGAGGGAGCAGAGGAGCTATGTGTAAACCTAACAACAATCTTCAACACGGCTATCGAAACAGGGCAACTACCTGAGGTATGGAAGACAGCAAATGTAGTTCCAATTTTTTTTAAAAAAGGAGACAGGAACGTAGCCCTGAAGTACAGACCAGTGTCACTGACATGTATAGTATGCAAGGTCATGGAGAAGATTATCAGGAGAAGAGTGGTGGAGCACCTAGAAAGGAATGAGCTTATCAACGACGGCCAACACGGTTTCAGGGACGGGAAATCCTGTGTCACAAACCTACTGGAGTTCTATGACAGGGTGACAGCAGTAAGACAAGAGAGAGAGGGGTGGGTAGATTGCATATCCCTGGACTTTAAGAAGGCGTTTGACACAGTTCCACACAAGAGATTAGTGAAGAAGCTGGAGGACCAGGCAGGGATAACAGGGAAGGCACTACAATGGATCAGGGAATACCTGTCAGGAAGACAGCAGTGAGTCATGGTACGTGGCGAGGTGTCAAAGTGGGCGCCTATGACGAGCGGGGTTCCACAGAGGTCAGTCCTAGGACCCATGCTGTTTCTGGTATTTGTGAAAGACATGACGGAAGGAATAGACTCCTAAGTGTCCCTGTTTGCAGATGATGTGAAGTTGATGAGAAGATTTCAATCGGACGAGGACCAGGCAGAACTTCAAAGGGATCTGGACAGGCTGCAAGCCTGGTCTAGCAATTGGCTCCTGGGTTCAACCCCACAAGTGCAAAGTCATGAAGTGGGGAAAGGCAAAGAAGACCGCAGATGGAGTACAGTCTGGGGCCAGAGACTACAAACCTCAATCAAAGGAAAAGATCTTGGGGTGATATAACACCAGGCACATCTCCTAGAGGCGCACATCAACCAAATACCTGCTGCAGCATAGGGCGCCTAGCAAACCTAAGAACAGCATTCCGACATCTTAATAAAGAATCGTTCAGGACCCTGTACACTTGTACGTTAGGCCCATATTGGAGTATGCAGCATCAGTTTGGAACCCACATCTAGCCAAGCACGTAAGAGCTAGAAAGTGCAAGGTTTGCAACAAGACTAGTCCCTGAGCTAAGGGGTATGTCCTACGAGGAGAGGTTAAGGAAATCGACATAACGACACTAGAGGACAGGAGAATAAGGGGAGACATGATAACGACATATAAGATACTGAGAGGAATTGACAAGGTGGACAGAGACAGAATGTTCCAGAGATGGACACAGCAACAAGGGACACAGTTGGAAGTTGAAAACTCAGATGAATCATAGGATGTTAGGAAGTATTTCTTCAGTCACAGAGTGGTCGGAAGTGGAAAAGTTTGGGACGCGATGTAGTGGAGGCAGGTTCCATACATAGCTTTAAGAAGAGGTATGTGAAGCTCCTGGGCAGGGAGAGTGACCCAGTAGCGGCAGTGAATAGGGGGGGCCAGGGCTATGACTCGACCCCTGCAACCACAACTAGGTGAGTACAACTGGGTGAGTACACCACACACATGATCGGGACGGGTCGAGGCAAGGCTACATTCATCAGTGACTGAAACCTGTGATAACAGGGGCTGTAATCCTGGTTATTAGATAGCTCCCCCTATACAGAATCAGAGTGTATAGAGGATCACAACTCACGGTATGGATTCAATGTGGATTTCGCGTGTTACTTATTGTTCTTGTGCGACAGCATTATGAGATTTATACTAAATCCTCTCAGTAGGGAGGGAAGGAAGGAGGTAAATAACGTTAACATATCAAACAACGGTAATTTGCAGGAGGCAAGACTGAAACCTCCGGCTTATAGTGAATTATAAACGCTGGAGAATAGGCCAAATAAGATAAAGACACGGTACAAAACGTGTAATTTGTATATATTTCATAGTAATTAATTTTCGCCCTCTGAGCGGAATTAATTAGCATAAGCCTACAGTCTAGAGGTGTGTAAACTTCAGAGTAACGTGGGTGGGGGGATACACAGGCCTCATCAGCGACCTTATAGCCTTAGATGATATCACAAGGCCTGGCCTCAGACCGGGCCCCAGGGGGGGCGTTGACCCCCGAAACCCTCTCCAGGTCTCTAGGTATACAAGGGTGCGGAGCCCCTTCATTAACCGGACTGTCCTGATCTTACCCACTTTATGGTTTCATTCACATTGTGATCCTATTTATCCTATAATAAGATGAATAGGATCATACACTGTATGATCCTTCTATCTATTTTCTCCTTATCCTTTCTCCAGGTTCTTTGGAAGTCTTGGCTAACTTTTACGGCAATAGCGGATATTTTTATGAGTATTTTTATGCTTTATAGGGCAATTGGGGAAATTGCTGGCTAGACAAGTACTGCAAAGTAACTTGGAACTCCATTCATTGACAACTGGGATAACTTCTATTGCAAACATGACATCTATGCAATGGATGAGGTGCATCTCTCTGGTTCAGGGGTGACAGCAGTGACCAACTCAGTTGAAGGAGTCATTGCTAAATTGTCTAAGACTTTAAACTGATAAAATATTGGTCTACAAACAAAACGAGATAGGGGAGAAAAGCGAGGAAAAACATTCCTTAGTATCTATTATATAAATAGCCGGAGTGCAAAAAAATAAAATATGTATGTTTCTTGCTTGTGTAAAAAAACATATATTTCAGTAACTGAAACTTGGTTCATTCTGAAAACAGGGACATAACTGTTGGATTCCACATAGTGGGATATAAATTATTCCACACTGATAATTCCTCCGCCCCCTTTCCTGTTGATTATGTATATCGGAAAATTTAAAGTGTTCCGTCAGAGACGATATAAAGATGGAAGGGACAAACACAGAATGTGTTTGTCTGCAGACAAACACAGAATGTGTTTGTCTGCAACAAACACATATACAAACGATACAAACGAAAATGGAAGATTTTAACAAGTAAGCTAAAGTCTAGCGACTTAATTGAAATGGTAACGAATTACCTTTTGAAGCAATATGCGTCAGAACCAACTAGAGGAATTAAGTAGTATCTCATAGATAATCACGAGTTAACGAAGAGCTTAGAGAAAGGGCTCACAAATCACTAAATTTTCATATTTCAATCAGTTACCTTACTAACGATAGCAATGTTTAGGTCCCCAATTTTCGCACTGCAGACTGTGGTAACTTGACCAGAAACTAGCTCTAGGGAGACAGAAACTAGCTCTAGGGAGACATAAACTAGCTCTAGGTAAACAGAAACTAGCTCTAGGGAGACAGAAACTAACTCTAGAGAGACAGGATAAAAAGTGATAGTTGCCAATATGACATTACTCAAAGAAGTTAGTCAGTTTAAGAAAAGTCAAAAAATTAAATAAGGAAAGCAGAATATAATATGAAATTAAATTTGAGGTAATCAAAGACCGATTTTTATAATTTCTTTAGAGAATATAGAAATAAGAATAGGGAAAATATAAGCTCACTTAGATGTGACTCAGCTTATTGTTAGTGTTAAAGAAATGTGTCACATTTTCCATTCTTATTTCCTTTCTGGTTTTCACAAGAGGAAATCCCAAAAAACAGTAATTATACGAAAATCAACTGTGCAGTATCAAAGACACTAGTGACATGATCTTCAAACAATTAGAAGATTAAGAAAAAACAAGTCATCAGGACCTGATCACTTTTTCAAGGCTTCTAACGAATGTGATGAGGAAGCCTTTGCTAGTCTCTTCAACATATCACTACAAGCATGTATTGTGTTGGATAAAAGAAAATGGCAAATGTGATGAGCATTTACAAAGCTTGAGATGGGTCCTTACCTTCAAGTTATAGACCAGTTAGCTTAATCTCAGCTGTGGGAAAGTTAACACAATCAATAATTGCTGATGCAATTCGAAGCCACCTTGAAAAACATAATTTAATTAACGAATCTCAGCACGATTTTACAAAGGCTTTTTTGCCTTGCGAATACTAAGGTATTCACTATGACTCACGAAATCGTAATGACACGATTGCAAACAAACCATACCACGGATGGGGTTCGAACCCGCGGTCAGAGAGTCTCAAAACTCTAAGGTATTCACGGCGGAGACCATGATAAAAGTACGATATTGTGTATATGAACTTGAGCAAGGCCGATGATAAAGTACAACACAGGAGACTCATTAATAATGTAGTGGTAAATTGAATAAGAAGAGAAATTATCTCCTAGGTCGACGCATGACTGACAATAATTTGTTCAATAATTAAACAATTGAATGATGAAAGTTTTTTTTTTGTTTGGCCACCCCCGATTTCCACTACAGATTTATACGCTCTCCAAGTCATTATATTTCGTTCCATCCTCTCTAAATGTCCGAACTACCTCAACAACAGTATTAGATTCTTTCCAGTTCTAATGTTATATTTATGTTGTTGTAATCATAGTTCAAGACTTTTTAGTTTAATTCTAATAAACTTTGCTGCATATTTTTCACTGATCTTATAGATGACTGTGTCTCTGAAGTAGCCAGGTATCCCAGTTTCGTGGATGAATTAATTAGGGTATCCCAACTTCCTGGATAAGGCAGTCAGGTTATCTTAGCTTCTTGGATGTAGTAATCAAGGTATCCCAGCTTACTAGATGAAGTAATCAGTCAGGGTATCCCAGCTTCCTGGTTGAAGTAGTCAGGGTATCCCAGCTTTTAGGGATACAATACAGGAGGAGTGACTGAGTATACAATAATTGGAGGCTGGTAAACTAATGGTGTCAGTCAACACAAAGTTCACTTCTTCCACCAAATAATCATAATAAAGCCAGACCGGTAGTTAGAAGATCCACCTGACGCTAAGTATACGTACTAAGCTAACACATATACCCGAGCTAAATATATTCATATGAGCTAAGTATACACACCAGAACTAAATATACGTACCTAAGCTTAGTATGCATATCAGAGCTTAAATATACATGAGTCAGATATACTTTTTTGCAAATACATTTTATTTTGGGAAAATAAACATGCAAGAAGGTAAAAATCATAAATGACCTAAGTATACATACGTTGAGACAAGACTGAGCTCATCTCACCTGAGCCGAGTTTCCCCGAGATCGATATTTACTTTTTTATGAGCTCGTTAAAATGATCTTTTGATTATGATGGATAAAAACCTCACTTTTGGCCAATGATTTATACTTCAATTACGAGGCTTATAGTTATTTTGTGATGATGGTGTAGTGATGGTGTGGTGATGGGGAGGATGTGTGGTGATGGGAAGGTTATGTGGTGATAGGAAAGTTGTGTGGTGAGGGGGAGGTTGTGTGGTGATGGGGAGGTTGTGTGGTAATGGGGAGGTTTTGTGGTGAAGGGAAAATGGTGTGGTGATGGGAAGGCTGTGTGGTGATGGGAAGGTTGTGTGGTGATGGGAAGATGGTGTAGTGATGGGGAAGATGGTGTGGTGATGGGAAGATGGTGTGGTGATGGGAAGATGGTGTGGTAATGGGAAGATGGTGTCCTGTGGTGACCTGTTCTTAGTTCAGTGGTGACCTGTTCTTAGCTCAGTGGTGACCTGTTCTTAGCTCAGTGAAGACGTGTCTAGTGTACTCCCTGTGGACTGAATCAAGATGCCCCCTATTGAGCAACTTTACCAGCAGCTTAAGGAGGAATTGAGGGGTGCGAAGCTTGAGATACGGCGATTGACGGAGGAAAACAAGAGGATTCGTATGTAGTCCTCCTGTTGTGAGTCCTCAGGTCAAGAAGGTAACCTGGGCAGTGGCCGACGCATGGACGAAGTTGAAGATCAAGAAGACGAATGGAGAGGTAGTAACGACGAAGAAGAAAAGAGACTGCTGTGGAAACTTCGAACTCCTTTCTGTGCTTCCAGACGAATGTGAGTCGACTACTGGGAACGTCACGACGAACTGTACCAAGGAAGGTAAAAACATTGTTGTTGTTGGGGAAGCCAAGTTAGATATATGGATAGGGCCTTCTGGGAAAGATAGGAGTAGGAGACAGAGGGTTTGCTTTCCTGGGGCTGGGATGGAAGACATTGTTAGCCGACTTGACAACATCATGCATGGTAATGGGATCAATCCTATTATCTGCCTCAGTGCTGGAGGCAATGATGTATCCAAGCGTAGAAGTGAGGATTTAGTTAGTAGGTATAAGGCAGCAATAGACATCATTAGGAAGAAGGGAGGAGCCCTGTTATATGTGGCATTTTGCCAAGAAGAGTGTTGGAAATGAATGGCTGTCCAGAGCGATTGGTAAAATTGCTGGCTGGACAAACACTGTGGATAATGCAGTCCCATTCATTAACAACTGGGACCACTTCCATGGCCGAAAATGACATGTATGCCAGGGATGGGGTTCACTTATCCAGGGCAGGTGTAGAATTTCTCTCTAGCTCAGTTGAGGATGTTGTTAGGGCTTTAAACTAGGATTAGTTAGAGGTATGGGTTTAGGAATGGTAAATAATGAGGCCAAAATATTGATTCAGGCTTTGATATCATAAATCATAACAATAACAGTAATCGAGTGACACAGGGGTAATGATAGTAACAGAAATTGTGTAAAACAAAAAGCTGAAAAAGGTTCACAAGAAGATACATATCAATGTATTTTATACTAACTGTCAAGCGCCAGAAATAAAATTAACGAATTACGTTTGGTAGCATGTGCTGGGAACTTTGATGTCATTGCAATAACTGAAACATGGTATATACCAAGAGTCGGGGATATGATTGCTAAGTGTCATATTCAGGGGTTTAAGTTGTTCCATGTAGATAGATATAATGGGAAAGGGGGTGGAGTTGCATTGTATGTACGAGAAAATATGAATTGCTGCATAAAAACAGGCATAAAAATAGATGGATCATTAACAGAATCTGTTTGGGTAGAGTTTCTAGAAGGTCAAGAAAAACTGATTCTAGGTGTAATATACCGACCTCCAGGCTTGGATCACGATAGAGGAGACTTCTTTGGGACGAAATTGTTAGGGCTTCTAGGCACAATAACGTAGTGTTAGTAGGGGATTTT
>WNWK01045502.1:0-14698 GCA_009830355.1 Cherax destructor
CGGGACTTCTGTTGCTAACACTTTTGATATAAACCCCAGTAATCTATTTGCCATTACGTAGAGTGTTGTGTCCTGTCAAAGAAAAGGGGTATGTCTGATATATGTATATTATTTCCTATTCACTTAATACTATATTTCCGATATCATTAAATAGCAAAAAATAATGTTTTTTTGGTTTTATAGATTATCTGCCCCTATAATTTTAGCTATGTGTATAGGTAGGTTGTCTTTTATTAATTTAAGTCTGGGATGTGTTCAAATACCATGGGGTAGTTGAGTCTATCGTTTCTCGGATAGAGTTCATGTACCGAGGGGGCTTGTCCGAACAGTTCCAACCAACCTAGCCTTGGATAGTCTCCTTTTCCCTTTAGTCTGCATAGACTCTCTCTTGGTTTACTCACGGTTCTTTTGTTTTTTTCCCTTCTCTAGGTTTCTTTTAGTACGTCTTGCTGTTCTGGGGTTTTCAAATGTTACAGTAGTTTTTATTAAAAGACGGGAGTTTCAGTACTTTTATTAGTATCATATTCAATGTCTCAGCGGTGTTTTGTTGGTGTTCGTTTGTTTCTATTATCTAGATTAATACCCCCTTGATTCCAGTGATTATTGTAAATAAGATTAATTATATCTCGAGATTTACCATTGTTATTCTGAAGAACCAATCTTCAGTAAGAGAATATTTTTAAAACTATTTAATATTAAAGATTTAATTTATTGTCCGATTATTATCCCCTGATTGTAATTTAACAAACCTATAAAGAAATATTTATACTAAACAAGGTTGCAAAATTCAACTCATTGTTACAAAAAAATTTCACAGGCTATATACATAAAAAAGTTTAACCTAAACTTCTCAGATTTTCTTCCCCTTTTTGATATACTTAGCAGACTCAAAAAAATCCTTTTGTAACACTTAGGCATTTTTCTTTGGGTTTGGGCTGCTTACCATCACCCCCCAAATCCTTCTCGCAATCTGTATGGCTAAGTTCTGTTTTTAATTATAAGTGCTCGGGTTATGACACTCCGAGCTTCAGAACCTTGCATTTATCTCATTGAACTGCATCTGCCACTTTTCTGACCCGAATTTAATTTGTCTAAATCTTCCCTGAAGTTCTATGACATCTATGTTTGAATCAATTATCCTACCATCTTCGTGTCGTGGGGTTTGTTATCACTAGAAATTTCCCCTCGTCAAGGTCATTGATATATATTATAAATAACAATGGGCCTAAGACTGATCCCTGTAACCCATTTTACAAGTATTCGTTTAACCCCCATTTATCCCCTCTGCTTTATTGGGAGAAGCTCGTTGACAACCTTTTCCCCGGGCCTTTTTTCTTTAAATTTGGTGGGACTCTTAAAACCTTCAAAGTCTAAATAAAAATATAAATTCTTTATTGGATAACAGCCTAAAAATTTTACTAAAGAAGGAATAAATTAGATAGGAGGAAAGGGGGCCTGGGGTCCTGTGGTATCATTAAAAAATCATGGTTTCTGGGGTTTTAATAATTCATTGACTGAATTTTACAATTGGGGTCAGGCATTGGGGGAATTTTGCAAAGATTGTCCCCTCAAAAAAGGGAAACATTACCCATCTTAATATGACCTCACCTTTTTTAAGAAAAAAAATTTAAAAAATTTTAGATTTTGGTTCACAGGTTCATTTGCATTCCCTTAAGAACCCTTAAAAGCTCATCAGCCCCGGGATTTATTTTTTTCAGTCTTCAGTTGTTTCATAATCATTTCTATGACTATATTACATAATTTATCTTCTTCTGGGCCTCTGAAAAAATTAATTACTGGGATATTATTAATGTCTTCCTGTGTGAAAACCCAGAGAAAATAATTATTAAAAATAGAGCACATATCATTCTCCTTGTCAAAATGCCCAAAGTTTTTTTAAGGGGGCCTATCTTATCCCCAACTTTTTTTCTATAAACCTGGAAAAAAATTTTTTGGGGTTTGTTTTTTAATCAGCAACTTTAATTTCATAGTCCCGTTTTGCTTTTTTTATCCCCTTTTTTAAAGTCCCCCCTTAATGTCAGTATACTGATTCATATGGAATTTCCTTAAGCCTTGACAAACAAACAGGTGGTGTGGGGCAAACATGCACATCTACAGTGGCTGACAATGATTCCCGTACAGCTGGGGGAAGGAGGTACAGATGCTAGCTTCAGGGATTTTGAAATCAGAAAAAACAGTAAATCTGTTCATTTTTACTTATTTATTCTGATAGGTTAGAGACTCTCTGTCTTGGGAAAAAAATCATCTAAGTTCCTGAAGGGGTTAGGAAAAAAAATCATGAGAAACTAAGGACTAAAACAAAAATTATTTTTATTCGTGTCTTAACGTTGCAGTTTAGGAGGAAGCCTGTTGTACCTTGAGTACCTCTGCCCCGCTCTCAGGAGTTTAATGTAGTTTTTAAATGTAATTACACAGACATTTGTGTTCACCCCTGCCCATTTAAAAATTTCAATTTTTTAAATTTTAGTTTCATGACAAGTATGAACACTGAGTGAATATATCAGGAGATTGCAGCCACCTAAGTGCACTCTCACACCTGAGGCACATCCCCCCCCAAACACCCCCCCTCCCCAAACCCCCCGCAACCCCCCCTCGAACCTCCCCCCAACCCCCCTGAAACCCCCCCACCAACCTCCCCCCCCAACCCCCCAACCCCCCCCAACCCCCCCAAACCTCCCCCCCAACCTCCCCCCCAAACCTCCCCCCCCAACCCCCCACGCAACCCCCCACCAACTCCCCCCAACACTCCCCACCAACACCCCCACCAACCCCCCACGTATAACGACGCTTTATTTGGAGTGTTCTTGGTAGGGATTGCAATGATAAGGTTCAGGCTTCTTACTTTATTTGTAATAAAGGGCGAGTAAAGGTGCGTGTCTGGGGCCAGGCCCCGGCGGCCACGCCGGAGAGGGGGGAGAGGCCTGTTGTCGGTGTTGTCGGGGCCCGAGGGAGAAGCGGGGGGTGAGGCAGACCACATGGGATGCCTACAGGCTTGCCCTCGGGGAAACATGGAACAATGGCGCGAAAATGAACTCAGCTGGCAGACAGCAGGGGCTGTCTATGCAGAAAAAGTCAGGCTGTCTACCCCGCCATTCCCCCACAACCTCCCCCACAACCTCCCCACCAACATTCCCCACTCAACACCCCCCATGCAACCTCCCATGCAACCCCCCCATGCAACCCCCCCATGCAACCCCCATGCCCCCCCATCAACCCCCCACAACCCCCCCATGCAACCCCCCCATGCAACACTCCCCATGCAACCTCCCCATGCAACACTCCCCATGCAAACCCCCAGCAACACTCCCCATGCAACATCCCCATGCAACCTCCCCATGAAACCTCCCATGCAACACCCCCATGCAACACCCCCATGAAACCCCCCCATGCAACCCCCCCATGAACCCTCCCCATGCAACCCCCCATGCAACCCCCCCATGCAACACCCCCCATGCAACCCCCCCATAAACACTCCCCATGCAACACCCCAACATTTTTTCTAATACAGTTTTCCCAAGATCTACCTCCACATCCAGCACCATCAAAGACATGACCAGTGAGACACCCACCAGGTTCAATCCTCTGCAAGGGCACATAATCCTTTGAAACGACTGCAACCAGTTATATGGGGGACATCCAGAGACCTCAAAACCCGTATTTCAGAACACCAATACGCTGGCAGAACGGACGTTTGGAACGCCTGCGTTTCAGTTAAGGTCGTTTTTGTCTCCTTCCTGACACTGCTGTTTACTGCCGCTTCATACATTTTGGCGAAAGGTTTGTCATATTGTTCAACAAGCTGTTTGATTACCTTGATGGTTGATTAGTTAGATTATTTTTGGGGCTTGTTGTCAGTCACTCCCAAATTGAGCGTCTTATTTAGACATAACGAGCGTGATTGAGCACTTCCATAACCTCTTGTTACAAACCTGGGTTCTAGGGCCTGTTCCCGCCCAGGCCAAAAATGTAACAAGACAACATCAATTACAAAAGAAATGAAAAAGGGGTCAATAGGGAAAGAAATAATCACAATAATTTTTTCTGGTTTTATTAACAATAATCCGTGAAATCTTTTTTTAAAATATTTAAAATGATGTCACCAGAAATAGTATTTACAAACGTTATCTTGTTCCTTATTAATAAAGGGGGGAAAATTGTCTTCTTTCTCATCTATTCACTAAATAGATCTAAAATTCAAGACGTTCTATTCATTTAAAATATTACTTGACCCTTTACACTGAGTCGAAAAAATAACACTTTTTGTTAATTCATTATCACCGTAATGTATCTAGACCGTAGACTATCCCACTTTAATTAATAATCACTTTCAGAGCAATAAGTGGAATAGAAATGTTTACGCATTTAAGAAGTTTTCAATGAATGTTTCCCATATACACACAGTCGTTTTTTGACTATGTCGCCAAACTCGTTTCTAGTAAATCAAAAGGAAAAACTAGCATCTGTAATCAGCAAACACGCTTTTACTACGAGCGCCATTGAACATTTAAGTCCCCACAGTTGCAACACTCACTCTTGATGTGAGCGCCATTAGAGACATTTTCCCAGCCCCAAACGACCACTCTCTTGCTTTGGCGGAAAAAGAGACAACCCCAGGTCTCACTTACCCCCCACTCACTTGTTTTAGGCGGAAAAAGAGACAAACCCTCAGCGTCTCACACAGCGCACTCACTTGTTTTGAGCGGCAACGAGACGAACCTCGCGTCTCGCTTACTACAACCCCCACTTGCTTTGAGCGGAAAAGAGACGAACCACAACGTCTCACTCACTAAAGCCCACTTGTTTGAGCCGCGCCAGACAAACACCACTCGGTGATGGGGCTCCACAGGGAAACCCCACAAAAGGCGAAGAATAAATCCAAAGGGGCTTCTCAGGAAAAATGGGGGACAGTTCTCCCATGAAAGCCACTGAGGTGAATGTCCACTGACGGATCATTGACTGATCACTGACTGTTGACTCGGGTGACTGTGACATCTGACTGATGACCGACAGATCACTCTTGCTGTCTCGATTACGAATACTCTCTCGGTCCCTCTGTCGCTCCGAATAGATACTCACTGCTGTGTAGCAGGGGCCCCCCCCATTGGGTTCGATGACGTAGTGAGGCGGGAAATTTCCCTGACCTGTTAACGAGCGGATGGATAGTTAACTATACGTCATATAATCCCCTCCCTAGATGTACAGGAGACATACCACTTGCCAATATAACGCTTATTCTCATAATAATGTAAGGCATTTTCTACTGCCGTTGCTCAAGTATATAATGATGGGTAAGGGTGAGTCCGTAACACCCCTTAATAATTACCCCTTTACTGGGCAAGCCTAGGAAAAGGCGAAATTGGAAATGTCTTTCCTAGAGTTGATAGGTATCTCAATGTAAGGAAAATGACCCTTATAAATGGATTTCTAAAAATAAGTTTTGTTTTAATTGGAATATTCGACGCCAAAAATATGTGGGCCCGCCTGGTAAAGGGTGCCAAATTTTGAATGTTGAAAAGGGCAACATTAATAAACACCAAATAATTTTTTTCTAATTTATTATGCAAATAGACAATATAAAAAACATAAATGGAACTTTTTAAACTTTTTTAAGTCTTAAAAAAATCTAAAGATGAACCAAAAAGAATTACCTTTGAAAAGGGGAAAAACATTGAAATTCCCATTTTCATGAATTTTGTGAGAAAGCACAAATTTTAGATGACTATTTCCTGAATGAAAGGCTATGAACATTTTTTCCCTCTCTTGATGAAGATGTTTTCCCTTTGGAGCTTAAGAACAAGTTCATCATGAAGATCTACTTCATCATATTCCTCGATCTAATACCTTTCTTTTCCCCTTTCCTAATTTAGGCTTTTTGGGATGGCCTATCTTCTTCCTCATTATCACTTGACACATATGCATCTGGTGGCAAGTATTCATCACCACTGCCAAAAAATTCCAGGTCAGCTGGCTCTGGGTTTTGAGTCACTTTCCTCAGAAACAGACATATTTGGTTTCTGTTTGGGGGCAGCACCTTAAAAAAATTTCTTTGATCTGAAAAGGGCAAATTTAAAACGTTCTGTAAAACCCAAAACCCCTACCAATTATATATGCATTAGAAAAATTATTATAAATATTTATTTACTGAAATTGCTAGTTTGGCCTTGACGGGCGGGCCTGAATGTATGTGGGCTTTTTCCTTGCACTTTTTCAGTTGCATGGTGCAGTCATATTATGCTTCACACAGACTTTAGTAATATATAAAAATATGCCTAAACTATTCATTTACGCACTAGACAAAAAAATCGTACCTACTGACATTGCAGAGGAAAAATCTTGAGTATATGTAACCGGGGAAAAAAAACTGTTCTGGACGATGCCATGCTAGAAGTGTTTACATTTTGGTCTCTCAACCAATGGGAAGTGAGTGACCCCTTGTCATTTAGCTGGAGCGACCCCGAAGGTCTGAACAAAAAACTGAAAAGTGTGCAGGGGGAGTAGGATGACATCCCAAAAACATGCATTGGGGCCCCAAATTTATGCGGGCCTGCTGACTCATCGCCAGGAAAAAGCTCTCAAAATCAGGATCTTGGGATCATCCTCATCTGTTTTCTAAAATTTCAACAAGAACGATGGTTTTAAAACAGCTAAACCCCCCTCCGGGAAACTTATTCATTGTTATCCTACATCAACAAATTTACTTGTCCATTCCCGGGCAGGTATTTCCCAATTCCCAAATTTTTTCTCAGCATTCCCCATTTAACCTCCCAACTCACGTCGTCTCTGCTCAGGTAGATCTGCTTGTGACTTTGTGAAGCTCACTGTCTGGCTGATACCTTCTTAATAAACCATCTTTTCTTTATTTGTGTTTATTTTCCAGTATTTTTCCTGTTAAAACTAAACAGACGTCAAAAGGGCTATGATAGGATGTTTGCAGTAGTCAAGAGTTATGTTAACATGTTGTACAATAGTCAAGAGCATGTTAAAATTTTAAATGTCAACAGCTTGTTAACATTTTAAAATAAATCAAGAGCTATGTTAACATGTTGACAATATCAACACTATGTTAACATGTTGTACAGAAGTCAAGAGCTATGTTAAAAGTTGTATAAAATAAAAGGTATTTTTTGGTCAAGAAGAGGCGTTAACATGTTGTATAGAAGTCAAGAGCTATGTTAACATGTCAAAATCAGGAGCTATGTCATCATTTGTACAGCAGTGAAGAGTTATGTTATCATGTTGTAAGAAGTCAAACTATGCATGTTGTCGGTCAAAGTTATGTTAAATTTTGTCAGAAGTCAAGGACTGTTAGGTGTTGAAGAGAAGTAAAGGACTATGTTAGGATGCTATAAAAAAAGTCAATGACTCTGTTGGGATGTTGAAGAAAAGTCAAGGATTTGTTGGGATGTGAGAAGTCAAGGACTATGTTGGGATGCTGTAAGAAGTCAAGGACTATGTTAGGAGCTGTAGAAGTCAAGGACTATGTTGGATGCTGTAGAGAAGTAAAGGACTATGTTAGGATGCTGTAGAAGTCGGACTATGTTGGGATGCTGTAAAGAAGCGGGACTATGCGGATGCTTTAGAAGTCAAGGACTATGTTAGGATGCTGTGAGAAGTCGTTAATATGTTAAGAGATCAGACATTAATCAAATTTTTTCAGATCATCCTTCCTCTGGTGATTTCAGATCTTTTATTTTAATAATTATATAAAGAATATCATCCATGTTTTGACATTACAATCAAATACCTTTTGCCTTGTAACGTCACAGTGACCAAGGTCAAAACCCCAAGCTCATAAGTCAGTCTGAGCTCAGATTTATACACCAGGTTTAAATCATAGGATATCCTGGGATACCACATTTAAAATGATTTGCAGCAAGTTAATTATTCAGTACCAAAACATATTGGCTGTTTTTCCAAATAAATTTTATTCGGTTTATTAACCAGGAGGTTTGTAGCCCACGATCCCCAAAAAAGACATGTCATGAGACTGTCAAAAAATTTCCTGTGGGTTCATTAATCGTTCCCCCCCAAAACGGGAAACCCGCAACAGTCGACTAACACCCAGGTTCGTAATACTAGGTGAACAATAGCAGCAGTTGTAGGTAGACAAACCCCAGGTTCGTAATACTAGGTGAACAATAGCAGCAGTTGTAGGTAGACTGACACCCGGGTTCTTCTAGGTAAACCCAATACCCCAGCAGTTGTAGGTAGACTAACACCCAGGTTCGAATACTAGGTGAACAATAGCAGCAGTTGTGGGTAGACTGACACCCAGGTTCAATACTAGGTGAACAATAGCAGCAGTTGTAGGTAGACTGCCCCCAGGTTCGTAATCTAGGTGAACAATAGCAGCAGTTGTGGGGGGGGCTAACACCCAGGTTCGTAATACTAGGTGAACAATAGCAGCAGTTGTGGTAGACTAACACCCAGGTTCGTAATACTAGGTGAACAATAGCAGCAGTTGTAGGTAGACAAACCCCAGGTTCGTAATACGGGGAACAATGGCAGCAGTTGTAGGTAGACTGACACCCAGGTTCGTAATACTAAAAAATAGCAGCAGTTGTAGGTAGCCCCGACACCCAGGTTCGTAATCCTGGTGAACAATAGCAGCAGTTGTGGTAGACTGACACCCAGGTTCGTAATCCTAGGTGAACAATAGCAGCAGTTGTAGGTAGACTAATGCGTGTTTACATTCCCCGGCCCGTGAGCTCTCTCTTAAACACTTACTGAATTTTCTGATACGAAGATGGATTGTTCCACCTTGGTCGCACCCAACAAATATTTCTGCTTCCTAAAACACCCACTCTCAGAGAACATTACTTTCAGGGTAAATTAGATAGTCTAATAGCTTTCCATGCACTCCATAAGAATGGTGTGGACGATAGTGAAAAATTGTAGAGGCCATAATAGATATTATTTTACAAACTTTTTTTTTTTTTTTATATTTTATTAAACAAAAATGTGATAATAGAAAAGTAACATGACGGTACAACACCAAGTACCTCATAGATTCAAAAAAAAATATAATTATCTTAAGACTAAAGGGATAGACCCCGACCTAAAGGGTGTCCTCAAATAAAAAAAAGAAAACTACTTAAATATGTAAGTGCCGTGATGCGGACCACACAACAGAAATATGAAACATTGGACAATATGTACAGAGACATTGAAAACAGTTACCTACATAATAACCCAAACAATACAATACTTGTGGCATGTTATATCAACACTACAAAAATAACATTGTTCATATTTTGTATATAAATTATACTATGGTGTCAAACCATGTTAATCCCCGTCAAGGACATCAAAATCTAAAGATACTAATCACAATGAAAACAAACGATATACGGTTCCAGCGTTCACCATCAACCTCAATAAAAAACTAAACCTAACAATGTAAGTGCCGTGATGCTTTACCCTACAGTACAATCTACAAATTAAACATGTTATGGCACCCTGTAACCTGTCGTCCTATGGACTGAAAACACACATTCACGCCAATTCCGCTGAGGCTAAAATAACAAAAAACACTCATTGAGTACAAAAACACCCAACCTTACCTAAACACCTTTCTTCCCAAATACCCCAAACCTATAACCTTAAGCCAGAAATTACTTGACCAACAAAGTAAACATAATGATCGTTCTAGTCAAAAGCCCAAATGTTTAGACTGTATTAAAAATTTGCATCATCACCACACAATACAATATATGTCCACCTGTCCTCCTACCACTGTCTGGGACGCCCGTGTTGACCCCCTATCAGGTGACACCGGAAAAAGACAAAACCCCCAAACCATGTCACCCGCCTTTTCCCCTGTCCAGACACCCCTGACCATACCCCACCTTTTCGACCAGCCCTTTAATGATCCTCCCCATCTCCCCCCCCCCAACAAATACCATAGTCAATTCCCTATAACCCTAAAAAGCACCCATGCCCCCCATATAAACCTGATTTCTCCCTTAGACCTATAAAACCTGCTGCCAACGTTCGGATCGCTGTGCCCCGGGGGCCTCCGCATTACCCACAAAATATTTTGACTCGACCCCAAAAACCGCCCTACCAACGTCCTCTGGAAAGCCCCACCCAAACAAAAACCCCTCGGGGTCATCAACCCCCCGCCCCACCCCCCTTAATACCCCACTAAACCACTCCTGACCCCCACCAACGTATCACAGAAATACAGAGTATGATCGCCGTGTCCATGCCCCCACAGTCCACACAACCCATCCCTGATGATGCCCACCCTAAACAACTGTCCCGTGTGGTGGTTTTCCCCAAACTTCTTCATCCAACGCCACGTTAATTTCCCAATTATACATTGGATAAATACCTACCCACACCACCCTCCCCCCCCTCTACCCAAAACGCCTACTTTAACCCTCCCAGGCTCCCTAACAAAAAGGAGGAACCTCAACATGGCCTAAATCTCAGCAGATCCCTCCCCTACACCCCCCACGTACCTCCTGCATGACCCCATTCACCCTCCTGCCCCCTGTCCCCACCTCCACATATACATAGTTTATCAACCCCAACCCCCAACCCCAACCCAGTGTCACCACCCCCCTACCTAACCAATGCCTCCCATGACTCAAATAAAACAAAAAAACCCTCCCAATCAACCTCTCTACATCACACCCCCGGGGGGATTCGCGCAACAAACCATTTTTTGCTATATACTAAAACATTTCCCACCCCCCCGTTGCAACAGTGTTACTTCTGTAGACCTAATACCTCCCAACCTCCAATAGCTCTGTCCCCACCCCCAGTTCAATTCTCTTCCCAAATTTCCCCTATCATCAAAATATCACCCAGCAAATTTTAATCCTATCAACCTTCCAACCGCCCCAACTGCCCAACGTCCCCCCCACCCATGCACCTTTTCCCAACAAACTTGAGATCCCCCTATTTACCCTCATACCTGTTGTTTCCCCCAAAAAATACCCACAATCCTATTCACATGGAATAAGCCCCCCTACTACCCCCCAGGACGGTTTATCATCGACATACCCCCTACCCGACCAAAACCCCTTCCCCCACCTCCCATCCCAAACCCTTCCCAAACCAATCTATAAAAAGGGTCCTGCATACACCCAAACGGATTTGCGACAGAAGACAACCCTGCCGAAAACCCCCTTTCATAAATCATAAACCCCCCAACCCACTTTTACCTGGACCCTTGCCAACGCCCGGTCATAAAAAAGCCCCTAACCCAAACCATGATTTTTTCCCCCCAAACCCCCAAACCCCAAAAAAACCCCCAAAAAAATTCCCTATCTACGCTATTTTGCGTCCCCCAGTCTAAACCTGCCCCCCCCTCCCCTCTTGTTATCCACAACCCCCTAATCCTCCTATGCCCAGTCATATGCTTCGCCCCAGCACACCATTTCCCCATCATCAAAAACCCTTCCCCCAACACCCTCTTTATTCATTCCCCAGTATTTTCAAAAGATCTTATAACCGAGCATAACAACGTTATGGCTCTATAGCCCTTCATCCTATCACCTTCCTTCCCCCTTCGGTAACATCACTACCCCCCCTGTCCTATGCTCTTCCTCCATATACCCCCTATCCTTCATTTGATTAAAGATCTGCACAAAAAATCCTTTAACACCTCCCAATGTAACACATAAAAATCCCCCGGTAACCATCCACCCCAGGCGCCTTTCTAACCTTAATCCCTGCCCCCCTGCCATACTTCCGCCTCGATATACGTCCTCCAAACCCCTTCCTATCCTCCCCCCCCAGACTTCCTGTATCCCCTCAAAATGATCCTTCGACTTGCCTCCTCCCAACCACTCTCCTAAACTTTTGCTAAAACCCAAACCCCCCACATCCCACACATGCCATCAGTTGTACTTAACACCTGCCATTTCTGATACCCTCCCCGATCTTCTTGACCTTCAACCTGAGATAATCATACCCCTTTTTCCTTTTCCCAAACCTCCTCAAGACAGTGCCCGGGCCTATCACCCCCCTAAAACCTCGTCCCAAATTTACACCTGACCCTGACCGCATGGAATCTATAATTTTTTATGTCCCTTAACCTCCCACGTAGCATCTAATTTCTGCCTGATGCCCCCCCCCTTTTCCCCCCCCCTACATAACAAGCCCCAAACTGACTTTCTAATAACGTTCAAACCATACCTAACCGCCTCCTCCCCCCCGGCCCTCCCCATAATAATCCCCCACCGCCTCCTTCGCCTGTAAAAACCACCCCTCACCTCATCCCCGGGCCCCCCCCCTTCCCCCCCCCTCCCCACCAGTCTGCAAAAGCATCCCTATCCCCATCCCTCTGTAACAACAAACACATTAATTTCCAATTTGGGTATATCTTGACAGCCCCCTCCCAGCTCAACAACCACTACACCACGGTGATCGGAGAACCCCAAAATCGAGAAGACGCACGTCTCTACACTTATACCTAATGCACATAAACCCCATCTAGTCGTGCCGCATATCCTCTCTAAAAATGTATGCTTCACCAAAGCATCCCTTCCCAAACCCATCCTTGACTCCCACCGCCCCAACATCCCCCAAAACCAAAATTCCCTCCCGACCCTTGAGGCTCTACGTCACGCTTCCGAATAATACAGTTCGAATCCCAGCTTTTTTACCACCTCAGGCAAGCTCCTTAAAAACATAAACTAAAAAAACCCGCTTCCTTCACACTCCTTCATTGGTAGGGCATATAAACCCAATAAAACTAACAGGTATGTCTATACCCCCTCAACCCTCACAATCCCCCCATCCCCACCTCCTCCCAAGACCTCATACTAAAAAGGGTGGTCTCCCCAATGCCCACCAACACCCCACCCTTGAGATTCACTGTACTCCCCCTGTATAAATTATAACCCTTTGAACAATTCTTTACCACACTTAAAATTGTGTTCCTTAAGATGCATACGTCAATCCCCCCCTCCTTAAAGTTGCTTCCACCCCTAACCGTTTAACCTCTGCCCGAAGGCCTTTAAAGTTCATACAGAGACACTTGAAGATTTCATTGGAGGCTTCCACATCTTCCCAATCTAGACCCACCTAGCTTCATCACTAGTCCTCCCCCCCCAAACCCCCCCCCTCCGCCCATGACTTTACCCTTAACCTCGCCTTTCCCCCCCTTAGCCACATCCGCCCTACTTTCTTGCCCGGTTTTTGAGCTGGCATCAACCGTCATTCCCCTCATCCCTGGATCTCTTCGGGACCTCCCCTACCTCCATGACCTGCCTGCTTCCCCACCCTCACATCCCACATGCCCCCAAGTACCTCTGCCTCAACCACACACACCTGCCCCCATCATCCCTACCATCACCTGCCTCCATTCAGCCTTCACCTGGCCTTGCCACCAACTCCTAAGTTACCCTCCACATAGTCGTCCGTCACCCCCCGGGCTATCTAGCATCCTCTGCAAATCTTCCAAAAAGAGGTCCAGATAAGTTAACCCAAAACGTCATCCTCCCCCCGCCCCTCACGATCCCGGGAGCCACGGTCCTCATCCCGTTGCGTCCCCCTGGCAGTGATACAACCACCTCCGCCTCTTCCTCCACGACTCCTCCACTTGCCAGTACTAATCAGCTCACCCTTAGCTGCGGGTCCTGTTGATGCGTCCCCATCCATCAATGTCATCTCCCCCTTTTTCCCATCACAGCACCATGTTGTCGCTGGGTTGGTGGCCCCCCTCGGTCACACGCCATAGCCATTGCCCGGCTGCCCCCAGCCTAAAGTTGCACCTGCCCCCTCGTTTTAGACTTTTCGTACGGAAATCCGGCAGGAGAAACATCGATGTATTGGTTTCCCCAAAATCATCTTTAGACTGAAAAGACCCTTCCGGCATACCAGCATAGGCCCCCCGGGTCCCCCCCCGATTTAGCTGCATATATCACACCATACCTGAAAGCCCTCTTCACATCAACCATCGCCTCAAATGGGAAATTACGTATTCTGATCCAAATATACGTTGCCGAAACGTCCCTAACCTCACCTCAAGCCCACTAGCCATTTGCTTTTTCCCGCTAAGCGTAAAATTTCTTTGCTCCACTGGTCACAAATTTCCAAATACTCTAGTGGCTCCATTTAGAGATACGCCATATAAATCTTCCGTGGGGGGTTCCATAAATCTCGAAGTATGGCGGCAATAAAACATCTGCATTAGACGGGGAGATGCTCCCCCACACTTCAATACACACAGTGTTTATCCCCCTCCGGGACTCCCGCCATTTGAAAAAAAGGTTGGGCCCTGTCCCCAGAGCCCCCAGCACACCTGCTCATGACCAAGGGCGGGCGCGAAGCTGTTACAAACTGAAACATTCATAAACTATAAACATCTCAGAGAAATTGAAAGTCATCTTCTGATACCTCTAGCTTCTAGGTTGTTTCTGCTTTTTTAACGTATGTTATTTTTTTTAAAATAATAATAAAAATTAATATTTTGGTATAATTAAGAAGATAATCCCACACTTCTCTCGGAGTTTAACCTGGAATACATTTTTTTTCATAGTTATCTAGTACATATAATTGTATAGTGCTAAAGGGGACTTTAATAACTGTTTCTCTAAGTACCCTCTTACGTTGCTGTGATGAGATATTAAGTACATGAATATATATATATATATATATATATATATATATATATATATATATATATATATATATATATATATATATATATATATATATA
>WNWK01045503.1:0-14698 GCA_009830355.1 Cherax destructor
TAGGGCTAGGAATAGTGTAGGGGGGTAGGTGTTGGTGAGGTAGTCTGTTGGAGAGTGTTGAGGGGATCCATGCAGTTTTTTTCCCCTGGGGAGAAGAAAACATTAAGTCTGTTTGCCCCCCTTTGTTGGTGATAGGGTTGTCTGTTTTTAAAAATTTTGGATGGTATTGTTGGGGGATATTTTTTTTTTTCCCTAGAATTGTAGGGGGGGTTTCAGGTTTTTTTTTTTTCCCCTTTTTTGGGTCTGGAGTCTGTTCTCATAATAAAATTTTTTGGGACCTTCTTATCAGGCTAGTAAGGATTGATGAGTAGCTTTTTGGATTGTTCTCGGGTTTTTCCCCCCTTCATATTGTTTTTCTTTTGGTGCCTCATTTTTTTTTTAAAGGATGCGGGGTGTTAGGGGGGTTTTTTAAAAACTTTAGCTGTGATCTGTTTTTTTTTTTTTGGGAATGTCTTTTAAAGGGGTTATTTTTTTTTTAAGAAAGTTCTTGATGATTATAGGCTTGTGTCCTGGCTTTTTTTTCCCCCTGAGTAATGAAGGTCCTGTTCTTTTTTTTCCCAAAAAACAGGCCTGTTTCATCACAATTAAACATTTTTTGGGGTTGGAATTGTTCAGCCTCTATGTCCCCTTTGGAATTCATGCAATATTTTTCAGCCCTTTTTTGTCACAACTGGCTGCCTCACCATGCCTCACAAAATGTATGCCATTTTTTTTTTAAAAATTTTTTGAAACCAGCCTCTGCGGGGTAAATTCGCTTTTTTCAGCACTCGTTGAGGCTTTTTTCTTAAAGATCATCATGAAACTTTTTTTCTTTTTCACTTTATTGCCTGCAAAAAGTATCTGCTGCTAACTGTTTTCATTGATCCACACCAACAAAAATTTTTCCCCACATCTTCCAGCACTTGGATCTCTGTTTGTAATCACATATCCCCCTTTTTCCCCAACAAACCCTTTGGGATTTTACGTGTTTTCCCTTTTTCCACAATGGTAGCATGGTAGAAAGGCTTTACCATACAGCCTGGCCACCCCAGTGTCGCCTCCATTTTCATTTTTTTTCTATTATCTCCTTCTTCCTTCTACTGTATTTCTGAGCCTTTTTTCCCACGGGGCTGGCATTTTGGGAGTTTTTTTGGACCCATGGTTTTTTATTTAGCAGTTGCAAGCACAAAAAACAGTGAAAAATGACAATATACGGGTAAAATCGTGGGGGGGGGCGCCCCCCAAAACAAAGCCCCTGATTTTTCCTGGGTCCCCAAAAAGTCGCCGGACCCCCTTTGGGACGAAATAAACCGAACAATCATCTTAAACTGAGTAAATTTTTTTGGAAAAAAAGGGACGCTAATTTTTTTATGGATCCCCCATCGTAATTGGTTTGCTGAAATTTTTTTAAAATTTAAAAAAACCATAATTTTTACCATGTATTTTTACTGAAATTTAAATTTTTAAAAGTAAATGATCAGCATATTGGGGGTTTTGGGGCATGAAAAATTTTATTTTTTTTAAATATGTAGTTCAACATTGTATCATGTCTAAAAATTATTATTATTATTATTATAGCAGAATATGGGGAGAACCTGGGAAAAACCCCCAAAAAAGTAAATTTGGGTTTAATCATTTCTAACTTGGCAAAAAGAAGGGTTTAAACCCCTTTTTTACACAACTAAGTTTAACCTAGTCTTTGGGGAGACCCAAAATTAGTTAACAAAAGAATAAACGGGAGAAACGGACGGAGTTCAGACAAGGAAAAAAAAAATGAACAGGTGGGGTTCAGGGGGCAGGGGAAAAGAATGCAAATTAATACGTGTCCATTTTTGTTCATTCCCTACGTTTTTAAAATTTTTAAAATTTTTTCCCCCAAAATAATTTTTTTATTATACAGTGGACACTGTTGGGCCTAATCCTTTCCCCGGGGTTTGGGTTTAAGGGGAAATAATATTTCCTATAAGAATTAATGTAAAAAAAATTAATTTTTTCCCCCCAAAAATATCAACAAAAAAAATTTTTTTTTAAAAATTTAAATATAGTTTTACATACACAAAACAATGAGAACTAAATAAAATTAAAAAAATAAATGAACATTTAAATACATTTTTTTTTGAAGGGTAGGGAGAATTTGGGGGACAGGACAAAAAACCCCCTTTTTCTGTGTAATATAATTTTATGGTTTATTTATTATCACAACCCTCTAATATGACATAATAAAAAAAATAAATAACAAGAAACCCCAAAAATTGATAAAAAAAAATGTCATTACATATGTGGCTAGTGGTGGCGGGACAGGAGTTTTTTTGGGGCAGGACAAGATATCCTTCAAACACTAATATCAACACTTTGGCTTATTTATCTGTCACAATTAATCTAATTGACATAATAAACAATATAAAAAAAAAAAACCCAAACACTTTTTAGAATGAATAAAATGTCATTACATATGGGTTTGTGGTGGCGGGGGGGGTTTTTGGAGACAGGACAAGATGTCCTTCAATGCAAAAAATTGGTTTTTTTATCTATCAAACCCTCTAATATGACATAATAAACAATATTAAAAATTTTAAATAATCTCTAGGGGAATAAAATATGCTGAAAGTGAGGACTGGGGGGTTTTTTGTTGTTTTTTGGGTTTTTTTAAAAAGGGGCCCCTGACCATAAGCCGTACAAAAGTGGTAGTGGTGGGTGGCAGCATAAGCCCTCCCAAAATTCACACTGAAACAATGTACAGTGGACCTGGGGAAAAATTTTTTTCCCCCAAAGCTGTTTTAGTGCCGTTTCAACGATTTTTTTCCAAAAAGGGGGAAAAGAAAAGATTAAACTTTCAGAACCCCCAAAAAAAAACTTACAAAAGCACTTATGAAAAAATTACATAATTGTTAGTTTGGGGGGGAAAAGAAAAAGGGGGGGCCCTTTGTAATTTATAAATAAGAAATATTTAACTTAATTTATAAATAAAAATTTTTTACACTTAATTTATAAATAAAAATATTTACATTTTTAAATTTATAAATAAAAATATTTACATTTAAATTTTTATAAATAAGAAATATTTCCCTTTAATTTATAAAAAAGAAATATTCACTCTTATATAAAAAAAAAAATATTTACACTTACCTTGGAGGAGATGGTATTCTTGTTGTCCTTTTTCCCCTTCAAACAACTTTGGGGGGAAATTTTTTTGGGTTTCATCTTTTTTCTATCGGTTAATTGCTTTTTTTACTTAAAGCAAGTGACCTAAATAATTTACCACCATTTATAAAAAAAAAGCCTCTCCCCTTCACCAATTATTAAAATTTTAACAAATCCATTGAACCCCCCCCTTTTCCCCATCAAATCAAAATGGGGGGTCCCCCAATTTTTTAAAAGGAGATCAAACAGAACTTAAAAACCCAAAGGGGCCGAATCACAACCCTTCTCCCCAAAAATTTTTTAAAAAAAATAAATTAAGACAAATTTTTTCCCCACCTCACCCCCAAAAAGTAAAACCCCCGTCAATTTGGATTCAGGCCAAAAAAAATACAAATGATGCCATTAACCATTTGAAATAATTTACCCCCCCTTAAAAAAAAGTAATGGGAATCTTCATTGTTTTTCGAAAACTTTAAATACAGTTGACCATGATCTGCCCCCAAAATTTCACACGGGGGTTTTAAAACCCCCAACTACCTAAATCCCCCCTTTAGCAAAAAAAACCCCAATATTTACAAAAGGGGGAGCACCCCCCGCAAACTATTCCCGGGGTGCCCCACGGGGAATTTTTCCCCTTTTTTGGCCCATTTTTTTTTCCATTTTTAACGACCTCCCAAAAAATGATCTAAATTAAAACCATATTTTTTGCAATGACATTTAAAAAGTTTTTGCCCCTCCCCAGACATATCCCAAACTCCCTCGAATTGCAGAAAATATCTCCCTTTGGTGATGACCAACAACTTATCCAATTTGATAAAAAAATATTTTACCCCGTTTGGGAACAGACTAAAAAAAATTAAATAATGTGGGGCCCCCATCGCAAAACCCCCGGGGGAAAAATTTTGAACCATCTTGGGGGCCTCATTTAAAAAATATAAAAACAAATTTCCAAAAAAGTCCAAAAACGGGAATACTATCCAAGATATGGATTTTTTCCCCCAACCAGCCTTTAAACCCTTTATTTACCATTTCCCCCCCCCCAATGGAATCGAGGGGGGCCCAATCAATAATCATCTCAGACCACTAATAACACAAAAAAAAGGGGAAATTAGAATGATAAAAAATTTTAAACCCCGACAACATATACCAATATTAAAAACCCCAAACACCACCATACAAGCATCCATACTTTTTTTTCCCTTACATACATAAAAAAACACCCCCATGCAAATATTAACCCACCACTCAAACTTCTCCCCCCCAAAATTTTTAAAAGGACACATGACCATAAACTGACACAGATCCCCTCGTGCCCGGGGCCATCTAAAACTATGTAAAATTTAATGCATATAAAGGAAAAAAAAATTTTGGGGAAATTTATTACCTGCCCTTCCAAAGAAACCCTGCCTGAAACCCCAATTAAAAAACGTGCTAAAAATCCCCTTTTCACCCAAACTAAATGTCAATATCAAACATTCTCAACAAAGTAGAATAATACAATGTAAAAACCCCACTAATCACTTAAATGTAAAAATGTTATGAAAAAAATACATACTAAAAACTATTTCCCTGACATTTACATTATAATGACCAGTAAAATGTAACTGCAATGCAATTCAGTGGACCCGGTTAACGAAAACCCCAAAAGGAATTATGTAAGTATAATTTTGTAAGTTCGGAAAGGGGTTTTGGGGGGCTAAATAGACTAACCTAATAATTATTTCTTGGGGAAAAAATTTTTTGGGGTTTTGGGGGTTGGGCAGGTTTTTGCAATGAATTTTTTTTTTAACCCCGGGGGGGCCCGAATTGTTTTAAATTGTTATCTCACTCCCAAAATTTTTTTCACTAAAAATTAATTTTTTTTGTTCAACTTATATTAAAAATAACAGATCCAATTATACTTTTTTTTTAAATTGTCAACCATAACTTTTTACCATGTAGTCTAGAATAAAGAAATCTTAAGAATGCCCAATGCACAGCATATTAGGGGTTTTTTGGGGGGTTTTAAACTCATTAAGAACTATATCTTGTCTACCATGTATCATTGTACCATGTCTCAATTAAAAATTTATTACTGTCTTGTGCATGTGGGGGGCGGGGTACTAGTACGCGTAAATTCTAGAGGGGCCCCCAAAATTAAAAAAGGGAAAAGGCTGGGAGGCCTAAAATGGGAAAAAATGGGTTGGGGGGCATGTGCAGTATAAAATCCTGGGACACACTGCATAATGAGAAAAAAACTGACCGTTTTTTGTTTTAAACCCTTTTTTTTTTTTTCGATTTGTCAGCTTATGCCCCGGGGGTTTTGGGGGGTCAAAAGGGCCCCCCTTTCGGAGGTTAGGTTCCAGGCTATGCCTTAAAGCAGACATCCCAAAAGCAGAACTCCCTTTTTTCCCCCTTTAAAAGCATATAAATGCCAGACAATAGTTTTCACTAACTTATATTGTTTGCAATAGCACTAGGGATTAAAAACACAATAAAAGTAAGACACACAGAATACACTTATTACTTACCTTAAAGTATTAACAATGTGTGAGAGGTGAGTGGCAGGGTATTGTATAAAAAAAAGTAAAACATTAAAAGGAGTTTTCTTTTCCTTTTCAAAATCTAACTGTAGGTTTTAAAAAAGTCTGTGAACCAATTTATGAAAAGATCAGTAGTCATCCAAATTTCATTGATTTATAATAAACAGGGGGGCTACCCCTTGATAGTTCCCCTTTTGGGCCCAGGATTTCTCTGAGTGATAAATTATCATAGGTTTTAACTTGAATCCCAGCGAAATTTTGGGGTTTTCCTGGGTTATTTTCACATATGCTGCCATATGTAACTGTATTTGATGGTTTTTATCGTGATCAACATATACCTTGTTAGTAAGTTTATTCAGGTATACACAAATACAAAAGTTACCCCCCTTTGATTAAAAAATTTTTTTTTTTTCAATTAACTAAAAACAGAAAATTTTTTGGGGCAGGGAAGGTTAAAACCTTTGGGAAAAAAAACCCAAAAGTTTTTAAAAAATTCAAAACCCAGGTTTAATTTATTTTAACTTTTGGGACTTAAAGTAAGAGGCTTATTTTCCCCTTTTTTCACAACTTTGCTTTTGACGCCATAGTCAAGAGAGCCAACTAGTTAATTAAAGAGAAAAAGAGAAGCGAGATACGGGGTTCAGACAAGGTAAAAAAAAAACTTAACAGGTTGTGGGGGATCACTCGGTCAGGCGAAATGAATGCGATTAATACGTGTTAACTTTTAGTTCATTCACATACGTTTGTAGAGTTTGTGAAACTTTACCTCAAAATAATTTTTTATTATAATAATAATTACCTCACAATACAAATACAGTGGACTCCCGAGTAACGAACACCCGGAAATCGTACATTATGTAAGTACAATATTGTAAGTGCTTGTGGAAGTGTATTTTTGGGGGTCTGAAATAAACTAACCTCGTGACATTCCTTAAGGCAGTAAATTCGTTCGTTAATGTCACTTGAGCAGGCTTCTGGAATGAAGTTTTACGTTACTCGGGGTCCACTGTACTCTTACATTGTGTACAAGTTGTACAAGTTAGTACAAAATAAACAAACAGCAACACTCCCATTCTCATGCAACACACTATTTTTAGAGCTAATGATAGTATTATTATAATAAAAAGAAGCGCTAAACCCACAAGGGTCAGTGAATAGCTATATATAGATTGAAGGCATATGAAAGGAATATTTTTCTACAGTTATCCCTCAGTGTTTGACTAGAGAAAACGTAATTCTTCCGACACTCCTACAAAGTCGCTTGGTAAACAAATCTCATATTTGTCAATTTTTATTCTCTGGTTGTATGTATCATGTTTATATGCTATGTAACGTGTTTTTAAATAATTTTGAAGAAAATATCATAGATGAATTAATGAAAATGTCTATATTAACGTAAAATAAGACATTTAATGTGCCCAAGAGTGATTATTATTAGTACAGTGGACCCCGGTTAATGGCCTCCTCCAAACACTAACAATTATGTAAGTGTATTTTTGTAAGTGCTTTTGTAAGTGTATGTTTGGGGGTCCAAAAGGACTAATCTAATTTACATTATTCCTTATGTTAATAAATTCGTTCAGTAACGGCACTTGAACAGCATTCTGGACGAATTATGGCCGTTAACGGGGTCCACTTAGTACGTATGTATTCCCTCCCCCGGCAACCACACCAATAGCATATAAACTAGCATATGAACAGCATGTTTATATGCTATGTAACGTGTTTCTTATATAATTTTTAAGAAAATATAATAATAATAATAATAATAATTTTTATTTCTTCGCAATTTTACATAGAGATTTACATAGAAGTGCAAGGAGAGCCACTGACATGCCAGGGCATAACGTGCCCAAGAGTGATTATTATTAGTACAGTGGACCCCCGGTTAACGGCCTCCTCCAAACACTAACAATTGTAAGTGTATTTTTGTAAGTGCTTTTGTAAGTGTATGTTTGGGGGTCCAAAGGACTAATCTAATTTACATTATTCCTTATGTTAATAAATTCGTTCAGTAACAGCACTTGAACAGCATTCTGGAGCAATTATGCCTACAACAAAAGACTTGGCAGGCGTGTAACATCCCCCAATGAAGAGCGGGGGTGCCAATAGCACGTTGAGGGACAATACAATAAGTGTCAGGGGCCCAAGATTGTTCAACTGCCTCCCAGCATACATCAGGAGGGATTACCAACAAGCCCCTGGCTGTCTTCAAGCAGGCACTGGACAGGCACCTCAAGTCGGTACCTGATCAGCCGGGCTGTGGTTCGTACGTTGGACTGCGTGCGGCCAGCAGTAACAGCCTGGTTGATCAGGCTCTGGTCCAACAGGAGGCCTGGTCACAGACCGGGCCGCAGGGGCGTTGACCCCTGGAATTCTCTCCAGGTAGACTCCAGGTAGTTAACCGGGGGTCCACTGTATTACGTAATGTTTTCCCTCCGCCCAGCAACCACACCTACATAGCATATAAACATAGCATATAAACAGCATGTTTATATGCTATGTAACGTGTTTCTTATATAATTTTTAAGAAAATATAATAATAATTTTTATTTCTTCGCAATTTTACATAGAGATTTACATAGAAGTGCAAGGAGAGCCACTGACATGCCAGGGCATAACGGGCAGCTTAATCTAAAAACTTATGGACTATGTACATAATATGATGATATTTCATTTGGTTAATTATAATATGGTGACACTACATTGCAGGAAGTGTTTAGTAAGATGGTAGTTAATAGTAAAAATTGAAATTATTTTTGGGAAAATAACATTGAGTATTTTTTTAAAATAATTTACAGAATGCATACTATTTAGTTTATGGTGAGTAGGTGGTAATATTACAATGTTATAATAGTACAAATTGAGATTATCTTATAGGAACAAAAATACTGAGCATTTTTGAAAGTAATATTATCGTACATAATTATAATAAAAATGGAATTATCTAATAGGAGAAATAACAATGAGTATTTTTTGATTACGAGTATTTAGGTAAGGGTGAGTAGGTGGTTTTTGAGAAGAGTCTTAAAATGATTCTGAGACAAGGTTATTTTTGTATTTTCTGGTAATGAGTTCCAGAATCTCTGGCCCTTTATGTGCATTGAATTTTTACATAGGTTGCTATGGACGTGGGGTACATCAAAATGTGATCTGTTTCTTGTGTTATGGTCATGGGTCCTATTAAGGTTGGTGAGGAGAATTTTGAGTGGAGGGTTTATATTAGAATGTAGAGTTCTATGTATGTAGTAGGCACAATTATAAGTGTGAATGTTCTTTATGGTGAGTAGTTTTAGGCTTTTGAATATTGGTGGAGTATGCTGTCTAGAGTGGGAATTTGTTATCCTTCTGACTGCAGCCTTTTGCTGGGTTATGAGTGGTCTTCTTTCATCTTTCAACACGTCTCGGCCATTTCCCACCGAAGCAGGGTGGCCCAAAAGAAAAAACGAAAGTTTCTCCTTTTACATTTAGTAATATATACAAGAGAAGGGGTTATTAGCCCCTTGCACCCGGCATTTTAGTCGCCTCTTACGACACGCATGGCTTACGGAGGAAGAATTCTGTTCCACTTCCCCATGGTTATGAGTGGTCTAAGGTGATTTAATGTTGTAGATCCCCATGCACAGATTCCATACGTGAGATAGGGGTAGATGATTGAGTGGTATAGTGCAAGGAGAGCTGGTTGAGGTACATAGTAGCGTATCTTAGATAATATGCCTACTGTCTTTGAGATTTTCTTGGAAATATGTTGTATATGTGTTTGGAATTTAAGTCTGCTGTCAAGGTGGATTCCTAGGAATTTTCCCTCTGTGAGTCTTGTGATGGGTGAACCATTGAGCGTTATGTTAAGTGGAACATTTGTGGCTTTGCTTCCAAACTGTATGAAGTAGGTCTTGTCAGTATTGAGAGTAAGCTTGTTAGTCATCATCCATGTTGATATTTTCTGTAATTCTGCATTAACAGTGTTGGCCAGTATAACTGGATTTGGGTGAGAGAAGACATATGTTGTGTCATCTGCAAATAAAATGGGTTTGAGTAGTTGTGATGCATTCGGTAGGTCATTTATGTAAATGAGGAATAGGAGTGGCCCCAGGACACTTCCGTGAGGGACTCCGACTGTAATTTGTTGTGTGGAAGAGTTCGCTCCATTTGTGTACACGTATTGGCTTCTGTTGCTAAGGTATGACTTAAGGTAGTTGAGTGGGTGCCCCCTTATACCGTAGTGTGCTAATTTTGTGAACAGTAAATCAGGGTTGACTGTATCAAAAGCTTTGCGTTGATCAATGAAGATTCCCAGTGGGACTTCTTTCTCCCAAGTGCGGTGTATATTAACTCCAACATGTGCATAATAGCATCGTTTGTGCTCTTGTTTGTCCTGAATCCAAATTGACAGGGTTGAGTACATTGTGTGAGACGAGGTAGGAATAGATTTGTCTATGAATTAATTTCTCGAAGATTTTAGAAAGCAGTGGTAAATTAGAAATTGGTCTATAATTATTCAAGTCTGCTTGATCACCTCCTTTGTGGATCGGGGTGACCCTAGCTATTTTGAGAATTGATGGAAAGGTAGAGGCTTCAATGGATTTATTGAATAGTGTTGCTATAATTGGTGACAGTACCTGAGAATCTTTTTTGTAGATAAAAGTTGGTAAGCTGTTAAAGTCTCCTGCCTTGTTTTTAAGGGTGTTGATTATGAGCGAGACTTCAATTGGGTTGGTAGGAGCTAGGAATAGTGTATTAGGGTAGGTGTTTGTGAGGTAGTCTGTTGGACGGGTGTTCGAGCTTGGGATTTTACTCGCTAGATTCTTTCCTATGGTGGAGAAGAAAACATTAAGTCTGTTTGCTGTCTCAGTAGGTGAGAGTAGAGGTTCATCTGTTTTTGATAATTTAATGATGTTGTTTTTCGATATCTTTTTATTTCGTAGAATTGCAGATAGGGTACTCCAGGTCTTTTTCATATCACCTTTTATGTTCTGGAGTCTGTTCTCATAATACAATTTTTTTGACCTTCTTATCAGGCTGGTAAGGATTGATGAGTAGCGTTTGGATTGTTCTCTGGTTATTAGACCCCTTCTGTATTGTTTTTCATATTGGTGCCTTTTGTTAATGGATTTTAGGATGCTGGGTGTTAGCCAGGGATTGTTAAGTCTCTTAGCTGTGATCTGTTTAGTTTTTTTAGGGCAATGTTTGTTATAGAGGTGGTGGTTTTTTTTAAGGAAATTCTTGATGCATTCATTAGTACAGTGGTACCTCGACTTACGATATTAATCCGTCAGAGAGGGCATATTTTAAGGCGAAACAATCGTTACCCGAATCAATTTTCCCAATAAGAAATAATGGAAATAAATTTAATCTGTCCAAGACTTCCAAAAGTAGTTAAATAAAATATTTTTTAGAACTTTTTGACATTAAATAATACACAATTTAATGAATAGTACCTAAATACACATGTAAATATTGTACAATAACATGTCACTTACATTTATTGAAGAGTTGTTGATGTGTGGAGGGCGGGAGGAGGGGAGAAGGTGGAGTAGTATGCTAGTGTTTGGAAGGGGAATCCCCTTAAATTAACACTGCAGGTACCAAGTTCTTTTCTGGGGTTACTGGCCTTTTTCTTTGAATGCTACACTCCCTGCATGAATGCTACACTCCCTGCATGAATGCTACACTCCCTGCATGAATGCTACACTCCCTGCATGCCTACTACACTCCCTGCATCCTTGCTACACTCCCTGCATCCTTGCTACACTCCCTGCATCCTTGCTACACTCCTGCATCCCTGCTACCTCCCTGCATCCTTGCTACACCCTGCATCCTTGCTACACTCCCTGCATCCTTGCTACACTCCCTGCATCCTTGCTACACTCCCTGCATCCTGCTACACTCCTGCATCTTTGCTACACTCCCTGCATGAATGCTACACTCCCTGCATGAATGCTACACTCCCTGCATGAATGCTACACTCCCTGCATGCCTACTACACTCCCTTCATCCTTGCTACACTCCCTGCATCCTTGCTACACTCCCTGCATCCTTGCTACACTCCCTGCATCCTTGCTACACTCCCTGCATTCTTGCTACACTCCCTGCTACACTCCCTGCATCCTTGCTACACTCCTGCATCCTGCACTCCCTGCCTTACACTCCCTGCATCTTGCTACACTCCCTGCATGCCTGCTACACTCCCTGCATGCCTGCTACACTCCCTGCATGCCTGCTACACTCCCTGCATGCCTGCTACACTCCCTGCATGCCTGCTACACTCCCTGCATGAATGCTTCACTCCCTGCACATTCTTTACCACAGGCTTGACACTAGGAGCTTTCTTGGGGCCCATGGTGGCTTATTTAGCAGTTGCAAGCACTAAAAACAGTGGAATAATGACAATATACTGGTATGAATGCGTGGGTGTGGGTGGGTGGTCGCTCTCACTTGTAAACAATAGCACACTGACGCTCCCTGGAGTGCGCGCTCAGCTGGGCGCCAAGCGGACACGTCCGGTACGAATGTCGTTACACGAAGCAAACATCGTTAATCGCAATAAATTTTTTTACGTTATAAATATCGGTACTCGAAAATAACGTAAGATGACAGCATCGTAACACGGGGTATGACTGTATCTGAATATGTTTCTAACTCATTATGCCAGTCAATGTTAATCATAGCTGTTATAAAGTTATTTACAGCTGACTCGTTATGTAGTCTGAAGGTATCTTGGGGCAATTTACCAAGATTGGTTATGAGAAATTTTGGGTAGTGGTCTGTGGTGTTGTCTGTGATTATGCCTGATTTTAGAGGGGATATATTGTTAGTCCAGATGTGGTCTAGTAATGAGGTACTAGTCTCAGAGATTCTTGTAGGTTTTGATATTGTTGGTAGTAATCATATCATAGATGGATTAATGAAAATGTCTATATTGACGTAAAATTGGACATTTAATGTGCCCAAGAGTGATTCTTACATAATAGAGAGATGTGCTCACGAAAAATGTAAACAAACCAGGTGGCGCGCGCCGTATCTGAAAGACCGCTCGCCATATACAAAAGTTTTGGTCATAATTTGAACTCGCCGTATGAACGGAATGCCGAAAGGCGAAACGCCAAAAAGTGGGGCCCTACTGTATTTGTAATTCATTTATCACCTGTTATTTAACCCTTTGAGGGTCCGTCTTGTAGTTTTATGGCTTTGAAGCCTGGGTCCAAAGGGTAGAACTACGGCTTGAGCTCAATTCACTCAGATAACCTGTTATTATTATTATAATCAAATAGAAGCGCTAAACCACAGGGGTTATACAGTCAGATAACCTGTGAGCGGTAAATTTGGGCTTAGATATGAGAGAATACATTTACGTATGTGGTAAGTGTGCACCACATAAAACAAATCCTGCAGCACACAGTGCATAAGGAGAAAAAAAACTATGACCATATTTTTGGATTAAAACAGCGAATTTGCGGTGTTTTTCCGTATGTTTTTTACAGTTGTATTTGCAGTTTCGTGGTCTCATTTGATGGAATGGAAGATATGTTACAGAAATAGAGTTGATTTTGATTGGTTTTAGTACTGAAAATGGCTTGAAACTGACCTCAAAGTAGCGGAATTGTTCGATTTTTGCAACGTCCCAACAATTCCAGTAACAGCTTCTGAAAATTGACCACTGTCTGGAAAATCTTCCAGCTCCTGCCCCCAACATCTTGCTACTGGGGGATTTCAACCTCAGGCACCTAAAATGGAGGAACATTGCAAACAATGTGGTAGCAGAGATAACACCAGGAGGCAGCTCAGATGAAAATTCACACATGCATGAACTTTTAAATCTCTGCACCAAGTTCACCTTAAACCAGCAAATAGTAGAGCCCACAAGATTAGAGAATACGCTGGACCTCATCTTCACCAACAATGATGATCTGATACGAAATGTCCATATCAAAAACAATATACTCAGATCACAACATAATGGAGGCCAGACATGCCATGCGGGAGCCCCAGATCAACAAAATGTGATCAGCCGTGAGGGAGCTTTCTCCAAATTCAACTTCAATAACAAAAACATAAGGTGGGACCAAGTAAACCAAGTCCTAAATGATATAAACTGGGAAGATTGCCTAAGCATCACGGATCCCAACCTATGTCTAGAACAAATTAACTCTGTGGTACTTGAGGTTTGCTCAAGGCAAATTCCCTTAAGGAAAAGGAGAAGATGCAAACTAGAAAGAGAGAGGCGCTCCCTATACAGGCGAAGGCAAAGAATAACGGAGCGGCTACAGGAGGCCAATATCTCTGAAATACGTAGGGAGACACTAGTCAGAGAAATAGCAAACATCGAATTAAAACTAAAGGAATCTTACAGGAATCAAGAGACACGGGAAGAACTAAAAGCCATAAATGAAATTGAAAGAAACCCTAAGTATTTCTTTTCCTATGCAAAATCAAAGTCGAGAACAACAACCAGTATTGGGCCCCTACTTAAACGGGATGGGTCCTACACAGATGACAGCAAGGAAATGAGTGAGTTACTTAAATCCCAGTATGACTCAGTTTTTAGCGAGCCACTAACCAGACTGAAAATCAAAACCCTAAATGAATTTTTTATGAGAGTGCCACAGAACTTGACAGATGCATGCCTTTCTGACATCACCACGACGCCAAATGACTTCGAAAAGGCAATAAATGACATGCCCATGCACTCCGCTCCAGGCCCAGACTCGTAGAACTCCGTGTTCATCAAGAACTGCAAGAAGCCACTATCACATGCTTTTAACATCCTATGGAGAGGGAGCATGGACACTGGGATCGTCCCGCAGCTACTAAAAACAACAGACATAGCCCCGCTCCACAAAGGGGGCAGTAAAGCAATAGCAAAGAACTACAGACCAATTGCGCTAACGTCCCATATCATAAAAATCTTTGAAAGGGTTCTAAGAGGCAAGATTGCCACCCATCTTGGTACCCATCAATTGCACAACCCAGGACAGCATGGGTTTAGAGCAGGCCGCTCCTGTCTGTCCCAACTACTGGACCACTACGACAAGGTCCTAGATGCTCTAGAAGATAAA